>JAAAKG020015194.1:0-20693 GCA_010014905.2 Druon quercuslanigerum | reverse complement strand
GTCTCATTCACACATTCTAACCATTCCTTCCGCGGTCTGCCTCTGGGCACACTGCCATTTACTTTACCTTGATATACTTGTTTCGTTAGTCGTTCATCCTTCATTCTCTCAACATGCCTGAACCATTTAAACCGATTTCTTTCCCATGTGTCAACTAGCGTTTTTTCCGCACCACATACCTTAAGGATTATCTCGTTACTTACTTTGTCCATTAGAGTTTTTCCGCATATTATGCGCAGGAATCTCATGTCGATTGCGTTAATTTTACTCTTATCTTTTTCTTGATATGTCCATGTCTCTCTGCCGTATAGTACAGTTGGTAAAAATATGGAATTATGTATTGCCATTTCAGCCTTATTTGATATACTTTTACTTCTTATAAGGGGGCTTGCTCTACCAATAACCTTCTTACCTTCGTTTATGCGCCTATCTAACACCTCATCCATCTTACCGTCCCTAGTTATATTCGGACATTTCCTTTGCAAAATGAAGATCATGTATGAATTTGATATACAGGAGACACAAATTCCTAGAAGAAAGAAAAAAGAGCAAGTTAAGTAATAATTTGTTTCGTTTTCCGCAATGCTTTTTATATTTTCACTGTCAAATCTTGTTATGCCATTATGTTCATACATATATAATTTGTAGTGAATCGGGTTTCGCTTTCGTAATTTTTGCCTCCGATGAAAATCCGGTTACGAGACCTGGAGTTCTCGTTCTGAAGCATCACGTCGTTCATGTTCGTGGGAGTTGTTACGAATGCGTATATTGTATGCATACAAGAAGAGTTATAGAATCCATGCAAGTTAATACATATATTTGTAAAATGGGGTGAATTATCAATTTGTATACGCATACGATGCTAACTGTATAAGTATATACATTCTAGTGCGCAGGCTAATGTTTGGTGACATTCAGTGCGTGTATATTCAGTTAGTGTCTACAAGTCTACATACCATTGTATGTTAGAATACAAAATAAATGCTAAAACTGCCAGTAAGACCAGTAAGCCATACTGAGATTAAAACGTTTTTTTTGACATTAAGTCGCCAAAATCATTTTCTTTCATCAGTCAAAGTTTTGGGACAATTTATTTGGTTATTTTGACTAAATTTCTGTTGATTTAACGCACATGATTTGGTTAAATCAGCGTAATCTAGACTCATTTAACTTTTGCAAAATGAGCCAGACCGTCGACCACACCTATGTACCTGGATTATTTTTATTATTATTCTATTTATTAAAAATATTTTTCTAGATTTTGTTATATAATCATTTAACATTTTACTTGTGCCATATTGATCATGTTATGATTAGCGCCTGGTATATAAATAATAAATTAATGGGCGTAGAATTGAAGAACTTTAGATGAGTCTACTATGTTTTAAGCGTAGGACGGAACGGTCTCCGGAGACTGCGTGCTCTGCTGGGGGGCGGCTCACTTATCTTTTTTCTTCCCCTCTTTTCTTCTTTCTTCTATCCGATTCAACCATCCCCCTCCCACACTCTCACTCTCTTATTCCGTTTCTTTTCTTCTTTTCCATTCTTCTCTTACTGACTCGGCGCGGCAGTCCAAGAAAAAATTGATCGAGCCTGAAGCTGAAGCTGAAGCTGAAGGACCTGCGGGTAAGCCGTATAAGTTAAGAAACTTAAAATGTATACGTAGTTTACACGTAAAGGCAGATGTGTAGATACAGAAAGTGGTGGCAACAGGTGGATATACATTGTGCACATGTACATTAGGGTGTATACAAAAAACAAAAAGTTGTTTGCGCGAAGTTCTAATAGCAATGAAAACTTTCAATTGGAAGTCAAAAATACTCCCCTAAAGTTTCATAACAAAATTCCTTCGGTATCCGAATCGTAGATATATCTAAAAATCTTAAAAAATGAAGCACTTCTTCAAATTATGAACAGCAAACAATTTTTTTCTGAGATTTAAATTATTAATAAAAATAGTTCAAAGAAAGCCGATTTATACCATTTGACCATATAATGTGTGATATACATTAATAGCTCGAAACAACTTGGTTTGTACGTAAATAGAAAAAAAACTAATTAATTAATAATTAATAACTATCTAATTATCATTCATTAATAATTAATAATTTAATTGATTAATAATTAACAATTAACTAATTATTATTCATTATTAATTAATTAAAATCCTTTTTTGCTATGTAGGTATAAATCCAGTTGCTTCGAACTATTTTTTTTTTATAATTTATATAGCGACAATTAATTTTATTGTTAAATAAACAGCTTTGTATTGATAATTTAAATCTCAAACAAAGTATTTTGCTGTTCAAAATTCAAGCAGTGCTTTGTTTTTGAGATATTTAGCTATATCTACGATGCAGACTGAAAGAGGTTTTTTAATGAAACTTCAGGGGAGTGTTTTTGACTCCCAAAAAAAAAATTTCATTGCTATTAGAATTTTGCGCAAACAACTTTTTTTCCAATACGCTTTAAGGCACATGTTATCATGAACATAGGTATGTGTGCAAGCACATATATTCTTTTTGCATACTTCTGTTAATTTTATCTTATATTTATTAAAAAAGTATTCACATCTATGTTATTTACTAATCATTGGTAAATGATTTAAAGTAATTTAAACGTTCGTCTAGGTCCATCTTTTTTTTGAAAAATTATTATTATCTATTTGCAAAAAGAAAATCTTATTTTAATATCATGCAATATATCTTAATATACATTTCTTAGAATCTAGATTCTTTATTTATATATTTTAACATTCTTATCATAAAGAGCAGGTATTGGTCTTATGTGCAAATTGATTTTCGCGGATTCCATTAAATGTCGACGTTTAGAGGGCCTGGGCCAGATAAAAAAGTTTTTACGTCGGTGTCTGTCTATCGTTGTACGTTAAAAATTAAAGGAATTATCCGATTGGATTGAATCAAGCCGGACAACCAAGAGGTAACAAGCGAAAGTATTAAATTTAAGAATAGTACAAGTGAAGGACAAACGTTAGCAAAAAGAAAAATTGAAATATACTAATTTCTGGGGGATGACACGAAATTTTAATTCACCCCTAGCCAGGGGCGGATCCAGCGAGGGGCGAGGGTGGGCGATCGCCCCCCCTGAGCCTACAAATATTTTAGCAATTACCGCCAAAAATTTCCTTTTTTTTTTAGAATTTCAAGATAATATTTCTACGATCGCCCCCCCTTAGGTAGCTGGCTGGATCCGCCCCTGCCCCTAGCCGGACAACCAAAAAGTTACAAACGAAAATATGAAATGCTCAAACAGTAAGAAGGGTATACAAACATGATCAAAAATAAATATGGAAAAATTAAAATTCTCTACCCGGGCAACCAGGAGGGTTCAAACGTGAATATGAAATGTACAAACACTACAGACATCGTCCAAACTTATGCAAAAATAAAATGTGACAAATTTGAATTTCGGCTTGATGGCACGAAATTTTGATTCTCCTCTAGCCGGGTAACCAGGAGGGTTTAAATGAAAATATGAAATGTACGAACAGTACAAACGACGTACAAACATATGAAAAAAAGAAAATTGGAGAAATTTGCAATCGGGGGGACGCGTGAAGTTAGCCCTCCGAAATCCATTTCGCCCCAAATTGCGTATCTAGGAGGGTACAAACGAAAATATTGGATGTACAGACAGTACAGGTATTGTGGACTTAGAAAAGATCCGAAAAGATCCGCTTTGGTATAAACCACTTTCTGATAGAACATGTAGTTTTTATTTTATTCGCAAAAAACAAAATTGACAATATAGAAATTAAATTTTTAAACAAACGACTGAAGCTTTGAAAAAATGAAGGTAAAAAAGCTGCTCTTCTAAAAAATAGGTACGTTGTTGCCAAGAATAATTTTTGATTAAACACGTAGTTTTTGTTTGATTCTGAAAATAAGAAAATAAAATTTTTTGAAAAAACGATACAAGGAACGAAAAAAAAATTATCAAAAAATGTTCAGCTGAAAAGGATCTTCAAATTTGATATTAATAATTTTTAGATAGAACAAGTAGATTTTTTTTCAATCGTACAATATAAGATTAAAAATTAAAAATTAAAATTTTTGGCGAACAACATAACAGACGAAAAAAATTAAGACAAAACCTAAGCACGACTGTTCATTCTCGCGCTTTGCGCTTGGTGATGTATTTATCTCGCACTTCGCTCTCTATTATATATTTATCTCGCGCTCGATTATATATTGACCTCGCACTACGCGCTCGGTTTTCGTGTTTATCACATTTGTGCACAGACCTTTAGAAATTAAAAGTCAAAGCATCAACAACTGTAATTTGATGATTGTGAATTCTCCTTTCTTAAAGCTCTTTTGGCTTTAGCGAACAGATTCCCATCACGCATCTCGTGCTTTGCACTCGATTTTGTCCGAAATGTTAACTTATCTATATTATCTTCATCACTTTTATTTTAAATGTATTATATTAAATTAACTGATGTACGTCGGCCTCGGATTGCACATTCAAATATTGCCAAATAAATAACAAATTGTATTTATCCTAATTACTTTAATATTTTTATATATTTATATTTTAATTATATTTATATTTTTTATATTTTATTTTTTATTAAATCTCATTCTTAGGTGCGCTGAAACATGCATCATTTTAATAAATTTTTATCATTAAAACTCGTAATATGCATCAATATTGAAACAGACGTATTTTTTGCCTTGTTTTTATAATTGTTTAAATCTTGTTTTTTACAACTAAAAGAAAACCTTCTCGGTCTGTTTCGAATTTATTCTTGACAATTGTGTAGATCCGTTTTAGGTGAATTTTAATGTTATTTTTACGACAAAAGCAAAAACTACGCATCATATCAACAAATTATTTATGACAAATTTCTAGCTCTTTTTTAGGTGAAAAACTTTCGCTAATCCATTTTATTCATAGTTTGTGTCATGTGTCAAAAAAATGTTTCAAAAATTTTTTATGTTTTTTTACGAACAAAATAAGAACTAGTTGTTCTATCTAAAAATAATCCATAACAAATTTTTAGATTATTTTTGGACGCATAACTTTGGCCTATTAATTTTCTGAGTACCTGTGTCGTTTTTAAAAAAAATTAATGTTTTTTACTTCAATGTTATTTTTTTTAGAATAAAAAAATTATGTGTCCTATCAAAAAATAATCGATGAAAAGTGTAGCTCTTTCTTTTATGAGCAACTTTTGTGTATTCATTTTTTATATCTTTTTTCGTTTGTCCAAAGATTTAACTGTTAATTTAAAAATTTTATTTGTTGCGAAACTAAGAATAAAAATTTATGCAAAATAAGGATCAAATATTAAAATAATCATGAAAAATAAAATTTCGTACATTATTTTGTAATATCTGAATAAGCAGTAACAGGCAGAGGTACAGAAGGGTACGTTGTGTATCAAGGGCCTACCTTTCTTGAAAACAAGCATGTGAAGCAGATAAAGGATGTGTGGAGTTCTTGACCATTTTAAAATATAATTAAAGGGAAAAAATGGCGTACTTACCAGATGGGAGACTGTTTGGTACAGAGATTAAATTTTTCTAAAGATAAAGATCATTTTTTCCATTAGGCGTAAACTTCCATGCAGCAGGCGTAAAGCCGTACATAATAGTTGTAAAGTTTTATGTAGAGAATTGATGGGCGTTTCTATCATAAAATTCCCAAAAAAGTTTTATTTTATTATTGCATGTAGTATTATAGTAGTGACGTCGAAGTTTTCCTGTCAAAAATTTATAACAAGCCAAAAGTTTCTTAAAAAACATGATCTTAAAAAAAGCTCCACGCTGCTCAGCTGTAATTCCTCTGAAATACAAAGTCAACGGGGTGGTAATTTATAAAATTAAAAATGTTGCTACTCCTAACCAATACTTCCGTTTGAAACACGTTTACATTTCAGGTGTGAGCGCATGGTGATTAGACCAAATTCGTTTTTTTCACTGTTTTGGCCTATTTTTAAAAATTGTGTTGAAGATTTTTTTTCTGATCATTTTGACGTCAAATTTGAATTTCGTGTCCCTAAAAGCCACCTGACGACTACTTTTGGCGAACGTAACATCAGTTTATTTAAAGTCTGTCCAATAACTTGTGGCGATAATTTTTTTCGTGGCAATTTTGACTTTATATTCGAATTTCTTGAACCTAAAAAACCCCTTCACTATCTGAATTTTGACCAAATTTTTGGATGTTTTCCACCACTGTGAGTCGCCGCCAATAACGCGCTAAAACGGGTAGATTTCTGAATATTTAAATGCACTCGTAATTGGATGTTTGTGATACTTTTTCATGGAATACTAAATTAAGCTTCATTCTAAATGAAAAAAGAAGTTATTATAGAAAATAGAGGTATTATAAATGCGAACAATACGATGCATCACGATATGTCAAAAAATAGTTTCGTAATCTCATTTTTACACAACTGACAAGAATGATGTATTTGAAATGAAGCGTCTTCTTGCTCTAATAGTCTAATAGCTCTAATAGCCTAGCTAATACTCGCCTCTCTCTATCGTATCCTTTCCAAGATTCTGTATTCAGCAGCAAATCCTAAATAGGGGTCCCAAGGGCGCTTACGTAATCCCATCCGCCGTTGTGAAGACACCAACCAGTTTTCTCCAGAACCTTTTTCGCGCTCTTTCCATCAACTTACAGCGTGTGTGTTCCACGTAGCAAGCACTTATATTCGCATATACCATACTTATTTAACATGTGTGGTGGTACAAAAGACCATTGTTGAATGAACTCTACAGATCCCTTGCCTTTTTCTTCCCTGAAAAATAGACCACAAGCGTAGGATCCGAATTTTTTTCTTGCATAAGGGATCTTTTGACAAACAATTTCTTGCTTTATTTCGTTTCCAATTTTAAAGTGCTTTAGTAATGGAAAAAATATTTATTGCACCAAGGATCACCTTCTACAATTTTAAACTTTCAAACTTTACAAGTTTCAATGACTTTAGATTACATTTTAGTAAAACTATTACAATAATAATATTACACTCAGAAAAGATTGAGCTGATTCAATGAAACAGTTTGTTAATTCTCGTTTGTTTGTTGAACTGAAGAAAATTTGTTCAGCGTAACTAAACATTTAGTTGTATTTGAAAAACACTATCAAATTGTTTGGTCAATTCAAAGTAATTATTTGTTTTACAATGGTTAGTTTATTTGACCAAATAAATGAGTTGATCAGAAGATATTATTTATTAGATAATTACTTTTTTAACGTAACTAAATAATTTTATTGATTCAACCAAATACTTCAATTAAGTGCACCAAATATACTGACGCGCGTTACGGCAGAACACGCCGTGCGGCGCCGACAGACGCAGTTATTGTAAGCACGCATCACGAGAATCTAATCGTGTGTGATTTTTCATTTAAAACATGATTTACGTTAACAATTTACTGGCAATAAATTATTAGAAACTCTGCATCAGCATGCGCAGCAAGTAATACGTAAACCTGTTGGTTGAAAGGTTAGCACCTGTGTAGGATATCTAACTTCTCTTATGATTAACAAATATATTATGTCAAATATTTTATCTCATTAACTATCGAATTTCGGGACAACAAGACGCTTTGCAATAATTTATAAAATTTATTTTTCGACTACGAATTTAGAGGGAACTATAAAAAAGCAGCTCACTTTTGAGAGTATTTCACTTGAATTTATTGCAATATGCAACAAAAAGTGCTTAGAATGTCTAAGAATCTTAGAATCTCTATTATTGTTACTACTATCTCTATTAAAATTTAAGAAATTGAAATGAGATTAAAATCAAATTTAAAATCCTATTAAACGTACAACAATCAAGACAATGTGCAGAACTACTGAAAATAAAACAAGGAATCCAACGTCAAAATTTGGACAATCAACATAAAATGTTCCTATTACAATTTGAAAAAAGATGAAAAACATTCGTCAAAAAGAAAAGAAAAAAATTCTTTTTTTTTGCACAAAAATAAAAAGGCAGACAGAAGAAAAATAAGAAGGCAACTAACCAAACCCTCTTAATTCTCTTTTTTTATTCCTTTCGTCTTTTTTATTTTTATTATTATGGATAGATGGAAGCTTCTAATGTGTTCTCTAAGGGTTTACATTTTCCTTGTACCTTCTTCCTTATCCTTTATACACCTCCCACACACTTACTTGGTGGCGGGAGGGGACCTACAGGTTAAGGTGGGTTCCGAACCACCAAGAGCAACAGCCTTAAGTACTTAGAGAACCTTTTTCTCTAGAGGTACCGGTCGCACGACTCTCCGGAGTTGAACAACTCCCTTGCTAGGCTCGTGTTCACCAGCGTTTCGGCACTGATTCAGAAGCCTCAACAATGCAAAAAATAAAATAAAAATTACTATATTTATATTTTATATTTATATTTTATATTTATATTTTATATTTTATAGTTATATTTATTAATATTTACAAATATTATCACTTCTACTATTATTTTATATTTACACTAATTACTTCACGGCTTATGAGTCTACAGCACACAGATGCATTATAATTAGTGACCTCACCCAATCCCAGCGAAATCGCGGTAAAATTTCAGCTATAACCACGTCTTACGTCTCCGAAGTAAGTCGTTACAGTCTGTGACGGAATCAAAACGACGATCTGGAAACAGTCTCGTGCCTCCTGAGGACACGGAGCGACCCAAGGACGACCGCCTTCTGCATTTCTCCCGCAAGCGTAATAGCATATTGTTCACACGCAGGGATGCTTTTCAGGCTATTAAGCAGTAAAAGCTTGGCACCTCCAAAAGCGCCGATGATAAGGACGATTAATTTAACAGAATTTTCCGGGTGCAATTCCGAGAACTATGTCAGGCCTCTAGTGTACAACAGAAAGAATTGTCGAGAATATAAAGTTCCAGTATATGCGGCACTTCTCTTTCTCGACAATTGGCTGTGCATCCTCTTATCAAGGAGCTGTTCCTATAAGTTTTTCTCCTGTGCCTTCTGAATCCGGGCTTTCAGGAGTGAGTACTAGAGATAGATAAGATCTGATACATTCTGTTCACTCCTGATACTGAAGTTAAGTCCAAGTGTTTCCGCAGCCTCCTCCAATGTGAAGATATTCAATATTCAATATTCCGCGACCACCTTGACGGCGTGAAATGTAGAGTCGCGGACTAGAAGATTTAAGACGCATGCTTTTGTTTATGTGCATAACCTTTCGCGTCCCGATATCAAGGGATCTGAGCTCGTTCTTCGTCTATGGAACCACTCTAAATGAATAGAATACTACCCGGAAGGAAAGCATCTACATTGCGGATACTTTATTCCTCGCCGACAGCTCGGAACACCAATTCTGCCGGATTAGCCGTTTATATCTGCTTTGGAGAGTATCCTTTATAGATGTCACATCCTGAATGCGGCTCTGTGGTACGCCTAGGTAGGTATAAGTCTCTTCAGCGCAAAGGTGTCGCTTAGCGCTTCTATTGGTGAGCTCAGGGTCTTCAGAGATGCCATTAAGTTTTTCTCGCTTCAAATAAAACTTGGCGCATTTGTCTAACACAAATTCCATTCCTATTTCCTTAGTGTATCGTTCGACAATCCCTAGAGCTATATGTAGTTGCTCTTTATTTTTAGCAGAAATCTTAAGATCATCCATGTAAAATACATGAGGGATCTTGTGCTTTCGATTTGCAGGCTAGAGATAAAGGCAATAATATAAGGCAAAAGAGGAGTAGGCTCATGGCGATTGATTGCCTTTTCGACAATCAATCCACATCTATCGATAGGCAGGTTTTCCTGACATCCTGCAACGCCTTTCTTTGAGCCGCGTTGTTCATACATTTCTTGCCACACAGGTCCGATTGCCCGAACAATCCTATCATTTAGGATAGCTGTGAATATCTAAACCAATGTGTTCAGACAAGTGATTGGCCTGTAATTCTTTGGGTCGGCTAAGTTGTCCATTTTCGGCAGGAGTACTGTGCGCCCTTCCACAAACCATTGCAGAATTGGCTCTTCCAACTTAAAATATTAAGCGAAAATACGGGCCAGATGGTGGTGGGTTGATAGTATCCGTATTCTCTCAACAATATGCTGCCTGATGGTCAGCAGCTTGGACTAGTAAAGTATGTGATAACGGATCAATCATACACTGAATGCGGGTTGCGTACAGTCTTACCCAGCCTAACTTTATGGCGAGTTGGTGCATTCGTCTTTTAGTCTTATGATCAACGTTTGGTTTTGTTTTACGGTTCGCATCTACCAAAGCTCTCGCTGCATCATACACACAACAATTGATAGTCCAGAGGTCGGATTCTTCAGAAAATTGTTGACGAAGCTCTTCATCTATTTCAGCCACATCTTTAGGCTTGGGAGAAACCTGGGTGTTGATGTTTCTGCAGGTATTAAAGCACCGCTCCTCCTCTGTCGGATGCCTGCCCATGGTTGGTCTTGTCACCTCACTTTCTCAACTCCCGGATTTTTATGGCTCTGGTAGAGTAGGCGCTTCCCTTTGCAGACTTTGACGCGCAAAGTCCGATAGCTCTGGGTGTTTTTCGCACCACAGAGCATGGAGTTGTGCCATGTAATTCTCTCGTTCAGGGGTTACACTCGCATCTTATTATTCTAGCAATTCGTGATTTTGTCGCTTCGTCTACCTAAAAGCCCCAAGATTCCGCCTTTCCATTGCATTGACTCCATCTTCATTAGCTCCCCAAGCTCTAGAGTGGTCGGCATTGTTGGCCGATCCATTTTCGGGAGCCCTGCGCGTTCTATTTTTTTGAACCGCACTTACTATAACTATGTTTGGTGTTATCATTGTTGTTTCCACGAGAAGCTAGGGAAAAGGGTTCGTCAATCCTTGTGGAGCCCCGCATAGAAGGATAAAGCTGAGTTCTCTGAAAGATCGCCCGGTATCTCAGAGTCACCGTTCTAGACACCTCACTCAGGTGCCATTCAGCTTTTGGCACGGTTTTTACACCTCCTCTTGGGGGTTAATTCCTTTAGCACCACCCCTGGACAATTGTCCGCGACTGCCTATTAATTTTTTGTAACTATATTCAGCAGAAACCCTTGGTACAGGGACCCTCTATCCTCAACACGAGGACGTGTTTGGTGGCTTTGTCATAGGCCCTTCGTTTTGATTCTAGAAGGACCATACCTTACCAAACCGAATATATCTATTGATGCAATCTTCTGGAAAAACAAGAATCCAACGACCAAATTTGAAACACAATAAAAAAACAAGAAATGCACAAATTGTAATCTGAGAAAATTTTTTTAAAACAAAACACTTATCAAGGAGATACGTAGGCATGCGCAGTAGAGATCTGCGAAACACCAGACTGTACCGTGCACTGTTTTTACATAATGCTGCGCAGTAGGGTGATGCAGTGCTCAGAGCCACTCAATAGAGGCATATGGTTTTTTGCGTTGTTCTTTTCGGCAGAATAATAATAATAGTAATAATAATCATAAAAATCAGTTTTTTGGACATGGAAGTGATTAGGGGTTGGGATGGTAATATTATTACTAATTGGTATAGGAAAAGTACATATTCAGGCAGAAATTAAAATTTCTTTTCTGCTCATCTTTTTCTAAACAAAATTGAAGTAATCAAGAATTAAGTTGACAGAGCTCTAGGTTTATCCCAGTTTTTATTTCACAGGAAATTTGAATATTGTTAGGAATATTCTTTTTCTAAATCATTACCCAAAAAAGTTAATTGAGAAACACATTGCTCTGGAAGAGCCTCGGTGGCCCATGCGGTGAACACTAGCCTAGCAAGGGAGTTCATCTCCGGAGAGTCGCGGGACCGGTACCTCTAGAGAAAAAAGGTTCTCTAAGTACTTAAGGCTGTTGCTCTTGGTGGTTCGGAACCCACCTTAAACTGTAGGTCCCCCTCCCACCACCAAGTAAGTGTGTGGAAGGTGTGTTAAGGAATAGGAAGAAGGTGCAAGAAAAATGTCAACCCTTAGGGGACACATTAGAAGCTTTAACTAAATTTAAATTTAAACAAAAAAGGGTTAAAAAACATTTTGTGATACCTTCATTCACAATTTCTTAGAAGCCACAATGCGGGCGAACCAACATTGACGAAAGAAAAAAAGTTATGAACTCCGGTAGCCTTGAATGTACGAGGGTTGATACAAAAAATAACGAGACTTTTCAAATTTCTCGGGCTGTATTCGTCCGTTTGACCAAATTTTTTGTTTGTTATGTTGCTTGTTTACTCTGCCATCAGCTGGCAGTAAAGTTATATATATTTTGGTGTACTCAGCGATTTTTTACTTTTGGAAAAAATGGATCAGAGAATTTGTATCAAGTTTCGTTACAAAAATGCAATAAAGTGCAGTAATGTTTTTGAAATATTAAAAGTTGCTTTTGGTAACTAGGCTATGAGCCGAGCAGGAGTTGTCGAGTGGTATAACCGCTCAAATTTTTTTTTAAAACGTTTTAAGGTTTACTAAATGAAGTGAATAACAACCCTACATTGCTCGATCGAACCATAACAGGTGATGAATTATGGGTTTATAGATTTGACGTCGAAACTAAGTTTTACAAAATACAAAATGAGTTTGGCAAAATCAGTCATGGCAATTGCATCACGAAAATGCAACCTGCTCATGCCTCAATGCTTGTTCGTGAGTTTTGGCCAAAGACAGCACCGTATTGATGCCACTAACACCGTATTCACCGAACTGTGATTTTTTCCTATTCCAAAAGATGAAGAAATCCATAAAAGGAAGACGTTTTGACGACATCGATGAGATAAAAGCAGAATCGCTGAAGCAGCTGAATGCCTTATCGAAAAGTGAATTTCAAAAGTGCTTTGAAGATTGGAAAACGCGCCGGCATAAGTGCATTATATCCCAGGGGGACTACTTTGAAGAGGACAAAATTGATATTCACGAATAAGTAAATATTATTGGCAGAAAACGAAAAGTCTCGTTATTTTTTTATCACACCTGGTATAATAAAAGAACTTTAGGCGACCCAGGAGACGGGCGATCCAATCTTAAAGAAAGCTTGGATTCAATTATTAAACACTTAGCTACAAAGATGCACTGATAAGTAGGAAAGCAGGTTGTAGCATCATTCATACCATCTTACAAGCTACAATGCGGGCGAACAAACATTGAGGAAAGAAAGATAAATATTAATTTATATAGCTTTGAAGTAGTATGTATCTAAGTCTTTAGATAGCTAAGTGAATGGCGAACCATTCACGGAGAAAACTATCAAGTTAATTACAAACTACCTAGCTAACCTTATTCATAATAAAAAGATCAAATTAAATAATTATAACTCTCATTTCAAATCACTAGTCACTTTAACATTTAATTTCATTCTGTGACAGTTGAGCATGCTATGCCGTGATTGGCTGGCCATTTTCGTATACTATTAAAAGGCAAGCGTACTCACAAAGGACACACTATAGAGTTAACGTACATGCTACAATATTGATAATACCCCTACTCCTATCCAAAACTTCTTTGGTGTAAGAGGTGCCAATACAGCTAGTCACAGAAATAACGCTTGTCAAATACCTAACCTTTTCAAACACGTCGTAGGGGCGGGAACGCACCC
The DNA here is from genome assembly GCA_010014905.2 of Druon quercuslanigerum. Lineage (NCBI taxonomy): Eukaryota > Metazoa > Arthropoda > Insecta > Hymenoptera > Cynipidae > Druon > Druon quercuslanigerum. The sequence continues at coordinate 7,134 of JAAAKG020015194.1, read as the reverse complement.
CTATGACTGGTCACTTCGTGTACGAGTTGGAAGGCACTCATATAACCGGTCACAAAATCATTTTGGTCTAACAGCCGCCCCTTTCCAACACCTTGTGGAGATGGAAAAGCGCTCTTTTGTCTGTTCACATAAATAATTTTGATCATAGCCCTACCCCTTTTCAAAACGTCGTGTGTATCGGAAGGTAACGAGGTGAATGGTCGCAGAAATAATTTTGGTCTAATACCCACCCCTTTCCATCAAGAGTCGGGGGCGTGAAGGTACCCCTGTGATTGTTTATAGAAATAATGCTCTTCAAACCCCTGTCCCTGCATCTTTCTGATTCGTCTTCTGTGATTAGTCACAGAAATAAGTTAATTTTTACCGCGAACCCTTTTTAATGATTTTTAGTCTAAAGCCTTTACGAACAAGGTGGCCAATCTTCAGGATTAAACAGTTTCATTATATAAATGGGAGAATAATTAATTTTTAGAATTTTTACAGGCCGCCTAGGTTCTGTCATCAACATATGCATCTTTTTCGATAATGAACATTTTTTTCAGTCCCAAGATTTTTTCTGTCCCTACCGGCTAACAAACTAATGAAAATGTGCAATTAAAATATTTGCAGAAATCTACCGTACAATACAAGATTTGGTAAAATGTTTAAAAAGGAAATGTTTCACTTAACTTTTTATTATTAATGTTACATGTAATACGAAGAAGAATCTTTTTCGGGGTAGGCGAGGCCTACTTTTTAGAGGGTAGGGTGGAAGGAGGTACAGGGCAGGAAAGGATATCGATTTTTGTAGTAATCTAGAATGCCCGTGTATCTTATTTAACTAAAACGTTCGTTCCACGACAGTCTTCCGACCCAGTTCGCTGATTAATCTCGCCAGCGATCATCCAAGGTTAAGAGCTTTACAAGCAATCTCTATTTGCTGATAATCACATAGTAAAATTCATACTTTTTCATTTAATCACATCCACCAAGTAAAGCTGTCTAGGCGGTCCTATTAGGATCCAAAGTCTTTCGCTTCAGGCATCTGTCACTCCACTGACATTCTTTATCTCACATTTCTTATAAACTATTTGTTGCCACGATTTACTGTCCTGTCATGCAAATTTAGCTTTCTTTACGTCTATACATTTTTTCCTGCAAGCTATTGTATTAATATGGTTTCTAGTACCTTTTTGACGTACTCAACATGCCCAAACCATTTCAAAAAACTTTCCTTCTCTCTCGTATCAGACAGTGTTTCTTCTGCAAGACATTATTTGAAAATACTTTCATTAAGGACATTGTCCATTAGCATTTTCCTGCATAAATTGCCCAAGAAAGTCATGCCAATCATGTTAGTTTTACTCTAATCCTTCTTTGTAGGCCCAGGTCTCGCCACCGTAAAGCAGAGTGTGTACAAACTTCCTACTCTCGTTTATATGTTTGGCTGTATCCCCATAGATAATTCCGTTAGTAGTGAATAAACTACTAAAATACACGTACTTGTTATCTTTTTCTATCCTCTTATCATGGGCGTCAGTAGCAAGGTGCAAGGGGGTGCACTTGTAACCCCCTGCTATGAAAGAAAATACATTGACAAAATTACATTTTTTTAATTCTATCGATTTTTTAGCGAAATATATTCATTTAATACCCGCGCGATTTGCATTTGATATTAAACTTATCTACATAATATAAGTACATGTATAATTATACATTCTGTATTAGATAATAATGGTGTGTAGATGAAGATGCACCTCCCAGAAAGTAGTCCTGGCGGCGCCCATGCCTCTCATTGTCTAAAACAATGTTGCATACTGTTTTCTCACGCTTTACTTTAAACACTATTTAATTAGGGATGCGAACCAGCATTATTTCTGTTACCAGTCACAGGGGTGCTTTCCCGCCTAAAGTAGTTATTCGCAGTACTCAGAAAGCCGAACAGTTTATCTTTCTGACTTCTTTCGATAAAAGGAACATTATCAGAGTTTTATCATTTACAAAATATAAAAAATCAAACAAAAATTTCAAGCCGAACTATGCACGAAATAAGAAAATGTTAAGAGAAGAGAAAAGACGAATTGAAAAAAATTTTGTTTTAAAATAGTTCCACAAATTTGTGATAAATCACATTGCTACACAACACGTAGTCCTTGTTTTATTGATAAAAAACAATATTAAAAATAAAAAAATTGCATTTTTGGACAAATGGCACAAGCTAAGAAAAAAAGACACAAGTTCTTCACCCAAAAAAGAGCTACACAGGTAGTTGCAGAGTGAAGGGGTAGATTGGGGATACGCATCGCAGCACTTATTTACGTGACTGTTACGTCAACAATCGAGAAAACACTAAGCTTATAGCGCATTTGGTTCTCCTGTACTGACGTACTTCAAAAGCACTCTAGCCGCTCCATCTTACTTCTGCCTACTCACTCTGACCTGCGTCGGTGCAGAGCGGAGTGCACAAGTGTGGATAACCGAATTCGCTATTAGAATCTTCTGAGGGAGCGTGCAAGTCACAAGTTCCGCCGCGGGTATTGGGAAAAATATATGAAGGCAATAACTTTAACATATGAGTGAGTAAGTGAGTGAATCCTATTTATTTAGCATTTAAAAATAATTCCGCGTATTGTACATTTTACAAGTAATAAACTGTGGGTAGGGCTAACTACTTCAATTATTAAATATAGCACTGCCTTCTTGTTGCTTGTCAAAACTAATTTTTTTGTTAGTAATACTCTCGGTTTCTTGAAATAACAATGCAATTAGTAACACTGTAAACGAAAATAGTAATGCCAACGGAAAAACCTAGTAAGAGAAATATGCCGTTTAGGTATAAGTGAAGTGGAATATAACCTCCACGGCAATTGTAAGTTACTAGGTTTTTCCATTGTGCAGCAGAGCGGCATATTTTACCAGCCCAAGAACTGGCTATTATTGGTGACGTGTGTACTCAAACTGTTTAATTTCAACTTTTGAAGCATTTTAGCGTGAAAAAGGCGCATGGTAATAAGTTCTGCTTTTGATATATTTTGTTCAGTATGAAAAGATGTGCTAAATGTCAAAAATTAAGCTAATTTCACGGAAAGCCATTTCCAATGTATTTAATATGGGTTCCTTGGTTGTCAATCAATTTTTGATAGCATGCGTAGTTGTCGTTAAAATCGTGAAAAATAACATATAAAATAAAAGAAATTAATTTTTTGCAAAACGATGTTAGGTACAAAAAACAATAGAGAAAAGTTTTTCAAACAAAAAGGATCTAAAAATTATTAATTATTAATTTTCTGATTGGACAAGTAGATTTTCTTTCAAAAATAAGATTGATAATGAAAAACATTTTTTTGGTAAAACGGCACAAGCTGCGGAAAAAATGAAAAGACAAAAGTTGCCCGTCATAAAATACGTAAGACATAAAAAATTAACTTTCCGAAAGAACTACATAAGCTACAATAGCATTTTACTTAATTAAAATTTTCGCCTCAATTGTATCTACAAAGTTTCTTTTAGCCACTTTACGTTAGGAGGTGTATTTTTGGTTTAAATCGTTAAAAAATAACATTGAAAATAAATTAAAATTATGAAAGAACGACACAAGTTGCAATAAAATGTTGAATAAGAAAGTACTTTTTTTATAATATGCATATTATGAATTGTAATAATATAAATGGGTGAACAATGGGTAGACTGGTAAGACATAAAATATCACCATAGGTCTATCGATAGTCTCAGTATCAATATTTAAAGTAATTGCCCTAACATGTGCTTCAGCATCCGGATGTGTAGCAATGACACAACCTAGAGCCCACTTCGTAGGAGGAAGGTTTTCGTGCAAGATAAGCACGAGATCGTCAATTTTGATTGAAGGAACAGGCTTGTGCCCCTTCGGACGAGTTTGAAGTCCTTGTAGATATTCAGAGGACGATCTGGCCTAGAAATCTTCATACATCTGTGCAGTAAGCTGCCAGCTTAAGGTGGATGAGAGAAGGTTCTGTAACCGTGAAGATTGGAGAATCTATGAAGAAATGAGTCTGTGTTAACGGTACTAGATCATTCGGATCATCGCTCTGAGCATATAGCGGAGGTGAATTTACACAAGCTTCCATCGGTGTGAGGAAGGTTGTCATTTTCTTAAAAGTCAGAGTAGTATCTCCCACTACTCGACGAAGATGATGTTTTACAGAACAGACAGCTGCTTCCCAAAGTCCTCCGAAGTAATTTAGTTAGAGTCGAGTATCGACTGATCAAGGACCACGGTGGGTCCAGTTCACGCGTTGCAGAGTGTACAACGGTCCTTTCCTCTCTGCTGTTGTTTAAATCTATCGATCCTTTGCAAGATGGCCAAAGAATGAGTGATAGCGATAACCAAGGTGGTCCAATCCATCAGAGAGGATGGCTCTCCAAACGTAAAGAAGAAATTCCTCGAGACGCACAATCAGCTGGATTGTCATTCCCGGGAACATTATGCCATATAGCGCCAGGCAGGACAGTCTGTATTTCCGACACACGATTTGAAATATATGTCATCGAACAAAGTTCCACAAAGTTCGCACAAAGTTCCAAACGGGCCACAGATGTCTCCTTAATGCGAGTAACCTTAGTCTTAGCTATAACTAGTGAGACTCGTATCTTATCCGAGAAAAGTAGGATCCTCAGATAAACAACTGCAACGACGGCCTTCTCCGACGTATCTCCAAGACCATGAAGTTCGCAGCCAGACACGTGCGAAGAACATCCCAACCAACGTGTGGTGCTGAGCGATGACAGTTCAGGAACCTCGTTACTGTACTTCCTCCATATAATAACGTGATCAGCAGATAAAGGCTAATCTTAATCTATTTTAGGTTTCCACAAACTCTGAATTAAATTCCATAGAATTCCGGGAGCCCTATAAATTGGCTCTCTCTCGAGTCTTCAAAATGAAACCACCTGTCTTGAGAAGAAAGTTCAGTTGGCGACGTTTTTCACACTCCTCCTCATCAAGTGTGAATTTAGGAGATACAGTCGGAAGATCCTCCTGTATAATAAATCGAAGCAATAAGTGCAACAATTCGTGATCAACCGTACATTGTAATCCAACAATCTTTTGAGTATATAAAGAAGGTTCCTCAGGTAAGAGACCAGCCAAGATCCAGTCCAACGATGCATGCTGAGCAGTAGGAGTACCCAAATGACCTTTTCGTTACCCCTTCCTCTATGACGTGTGAGTAAACTTCTGCATTTAAAGTAAAATCAATCAAGCCACCCTGATCGACAAACAGCCAATCATCCTTAGATATACGACTAGGGGGTAAGTAAGATGTAAGCTTCGGTAAAATAATAAACCTCGAGAGGTTATTTTACGCTAATCGTCGACGCCCCCTACTGTAAAGATGGTACGAAGTCGTTTTAGCTTGAGTCTCCTAGAAAGAAAAAAACGCTTGAGCGGCTTGATCAAGAAGTGCTCGAGATAAATATAAATTACAGCTGCATTTCCTGATTCACAGCGTGGAGCATCACTAGAGGGTCGATGCAACATAATATGATGCTGACCGGAGCCGGTTTGACAGCGCTTAGATGAAATACAATCTCCAATTAAATGCTTTCCCCAACAACTAAAACATAACCCGTACTTTCGAATTAGTTCTCGTCGCCGATCAGAATTTTTTAATCTAAAAAAGGGCAAAATAAAACAAAGTATTTGCCTGGACATAGAAGACAACCACCCTCTTTTAGTGAAGCACCATGTGCTTGTGTGTGGAAACCGTTCTTGCCCGATTTCACACCTGTCATTTTACCTCTGCTTTCGGTTGATGGATACTTAAATCGGGAACTTTCTCCAAACTCAAGTGCCTATACAGCGCTTACTCGTGAAACTAAAAAAGTACTTAAAGTTTCAAATAAAAGGATTAGTGGGAAGTGATCCCGTTTTTTCTTCCCAAGCCTTACGGGAGGAGCGGTCCAAACGGCTTACTGTCATATAAACTAGGATGTCATCCCAGTGTTTCTTTTGTCGGTTCATAGACTTAAGCCCACCAATCACTTCACAAGTTTCTTTTCAAAGAGAACAAAGTCACGAAGCAAGTTCTTTAGTGACAGGTTCTAATCTGAAAAGTTTCTCCAAGTATGCTCAAAGTTATCAGCCGTGACACTTATGTTCACTAAAAGTTGATAAATGTAGTTTTTCAACTGATATCATCCTTCACCATGGAGCAAATATATCTTCGAAGGCCGGGCATTATAAGTGAAATTAGTGATTACTAGTGACTTCAAATCTAGTAACCGCGAATTTAGTGACAGTGAGTGATTTTAAAACCAATAGCTGTAAACTCAATAACATTTTCAGTGACTCTGTGATATATTTCAAGTGCATTTAAATATTTCAAGACTAAAAACCGCGAGTGATTTCAAAACTCAAGGGCTTTGAAAATGGTTATGAAAAATCAAGAAAGATATCCACAAAAGCAAGCCAGCACCGTCAAGCTTACTCGTGAAACTAAAAAAGTACTTAAAGTTTCAAATAAAAGGATTAGTGGGAAGTGATCCCATTTTTTCTTCCCAAGCCTTACGGGAGGAGCGGTCCAAACGGCTTACTGTCATATAAACTAGGATGTCATCCCAGTGTTTCTTTTGTCGGTTCATAGACTTAAGCCCACCAATCACTTCACAAGTTTCTTTTCAAAGAGAACAAAGTCACGAAGCAAGTTCTTTAGTGACAGGTTCTAATCTGAAAAGTTTCTCCAAGTATGCTCAAAGTTATCAGCCGTGACACTTATGTTCACTAAAAGTTGATAAATGTAGTTTTTCAACTGATATCATCCTTCACCATGGAGCAAATATATCTTCGAAGGCCGGGCATTATAAGTGAAATTAGTGATTACTAGTGACTTCAAATCTAGTAACCGCGAATTTAGTGACAGTGAGTGATTTTAAAACCAATAGCTGTAAACTCAATAACATTTTCAGTGACTCTGTGATATATTTCAAGTGCATTTAAATATTTCAAGACTAAAAACCGCGAGTGATTTCAAAACTCAAGGGCTTTGAAAATGGTTATGAAAAATCAAGAAAGATATCCACAAAAGCAAGCCAGCACCGTCAAGAAGGAGGAGTTCCAATCATTAACCTGCGGCATCCAGAGAGAGACAGTTCCAATTTTCCATTCTCAAGGATTCA
>JAAAKG020015193.1:0-45811 GCA_010014905.2 Druon quercuslanigerum | reverse complement strand
AGGTAGAAATTTTCTTTCTGTTTATTATGTAAGTGGTATGGAATGGAAGTCATGTAAACCCTTAGGGGACACATTATCAATAAAGAAGAAGCAGAACTAAATGGGTAAACTTTCAACAAAAAGAATTAATTTTTTACGAAAAAGATTAATATTCTGCCAAAAAAGACAAATTTTCAAGAAAATACATTGATTTTTAACAAAATTATAGAATTTTGAAGCCAATAAGATTAATTATCTACAGAACAGTTAAATTTGTAACTAAGATACATGATATTTTAACAAAAGAGTTAGTTTTTAATCAAAAAATATGAATTTTGCATAAAAATGCGGAATTTTCAACTCAAAAATATGATGTTTTAACTTGAAAGGTTATTTTCTGCCAAATAGTTTAATATTTTTTAAAATATATGACATTTTAACCTTTAAACTCCAAGATTAGGAAAAAGACAAAAATGAATGCAGTATCTTCTTTTATAACTAACAAAATGGGTTTTTTGGGCTCCAATTACATTCATGTTTATAACTATGTTTTAATTGATTTTAGAGAAATATATTTATCTTACTCACATTATCAATCTTCCAACACTTACAAAACTCACAACAAGTAAATGTGTACTAAACTTTCGACGCGAGTATAAAGTAATAAATTCAAAGGAAATTTACATTAAATTAAATATTCCTAACATTAAAAATAATCAAATGAGATAGTTATAATATAACATTTAAATGAAACATGTCAAAAAGTTCGACGTTGAAGTAAGAAAATTAAATATCACTTGGGGCACCGCTAATTTTTGGCACGGCACTGGTCGTTTCTCACAAGCGGTGAAAATTTTGCTCGTTAGTATGTAAGGACCATTTCGACTGATATAGCCAGCGTGCGATATTATGCGTTAGGGAATTGTTTTATATGTAGTAGTGTTAAGTTAGGTTATAGATTTAGATTTGTATCCGTTAGATAAGTCAAGAATACGTTTCTCGTGTGTTAACTCTGTGAACTTTGTGATGTAACTGGATCAAGGTATATGCCTCGCAGGACAAAACTGTGACTTTTGCTTGTTGATGCGAGAGATTTCTATTGCTAAACTATAATTTTTTCTCCCAGAAGGAGCAAGGGTTACTGAGCGAAAGTGTAACCTCTCCTCTTGCAAGTTCATTACCAGCCAAATAGTTAAATTTTCTACAAACAAATAAAATGTTCAACCCAACAAGTCAACTTTTTAAAAAAATCGATTTTTTATACCAAAAAGACTAATTTTCTACAAAATAGTTGAATTCTCAATCCAAAAATAAGAATTTTGAACAAAAAAGTTATTATTCAACTAAATAGTCGAGCTTTCACCTAAAAACAATCAATTTTTAATAAAATAGTGACAACAAAGTTGTTGAACTGCCAATTAAGAATTTGAATTTTCAGTCATGAAGATTAATTTTCTACCAAAAAATCTAATATTCAACAAAATGAATGATTTTTTGGCCAAATATTTGAATTTTAAACTACAAACGATCGATTTCCAAGCAAAAAATTTAATAGTTAAAGTATTCAGAAAAAAAATAATGACCAAAAAACGATTTTTAACCAGAAAAATGAGCTCTCAATGAAACATTTAATACTCAAATTCTCATTTCAAAACCATCGAGTTTTCGCCCATAAATATCTTAGATTATTTTTGTCACAATAATTAATTTTCAAATAAAAAAAAATTTTAGATAAAAATGGACTAGCTAATATTTAAGTTCAAAAATTAATTTTTAGCCAAAAAATTAAACATGTGTTTCTAATAAAATAGTCCAATATTGAACAAATAAATTTTTTTTTAAGTATTACAATTTTCAACTAAGTACTTAAATTTTTAAGAAAAAAGATGACTTATCAAATAAAAATGCAAATTATCGAATTTCTGTAAACAAAAAAAATTATGAGTTAAGAAAATTAATTTTAAACCATAAAAACGATGAATTTTTCACCAAAAAATATTACTTTTAGACCAAACAAAAATTAAATTTTTAACCAAATTCTGAACAAAAAATAAAATAGTAGACTTTACTACTAAAAAGAATTAACTTTCAACAAAAAATCGATTTGCATATTGGGTTGTATGAAGTTAGTTTAAATTTGAACGAACACGAGAGAAAAAATGGAAGTTTCTTGAAAACAGGTGAAGACGTAGAGTTATCAGAAAAATGTGGGGATAGAGAAATAAAGTGTGAAGTCTGCTTTTATATTCCCCATAGTGAATAATTAGTAAAAAAAATTTTTTGTGAAGAGATATTTTTCATAGATCGGAAACAATATGTAAATAAAAAGAGTACTTATTTATTTCGTACTTATTTATTACTTATTATTTATTTACTAATACTACTTTATTTACTTTACTTTACTTTTACTTTTATTTACTACTATTTATTTAGTACTTATTTATTTATTATTTAGGAAAAATATTGAATATAATAGTTTTGTGCACAATATTTTACATCAATTAATAATATTTTTATAATGAAATATTAACTATGTGACTATGCTTAGGATATATTTTATGTTCGTGTTTTATTTTTGTAGAAACAGCGTTTTCCCGTACCTAATATGAAAGCTTCAGATTCACATCTAAAAAAAGGAATTATCTTTCCATTTTTCACTCTACACAAACAATTCTACAGTTTAAATGTCCATATTATAAAATAAATCTTTGAAGGAGATAAATACTGTTTGAATAATCAGACATGTGTAGACACAAACGCAATTTTGCCAAATGGTAAAAATATCCATGAACTGAAGCAAAAATCCAGATTTTCATTGGAATTCCAACGAAAATGTATTCTCATGTAAATTTTCGTTCAACTGCGAATAATGCGAAAACATTTTCCTGCATTTCGAAACTGGAATAAATTGCCCTTCAAAACGACGTGTAATTTTCACACATGTGCTTGCAAAAACGATAGAATTTCATCAGCTTGTATTCAAATATTGCAAGCTATGGGAAAAGCATAATGAGATGTACTTGTTTGGCTAATTATTTATTTCAAATACAGTAAGTAGCACTGGATTTAATCTTTTTTTAAATACATACAAAAATTTAAATTTTACACATTTATTTTAACAATTTTTCACCACCTTATGATCTTAAAATATAAATTTATTTTTTAAGTTATAAATTTGCGTGCATGTAAAGCTACTGATTATTATCATAGTGGTCCTTGACGATAAATCAAGTTTTCGAATAAAAAATAATTCATGTTTCCCTCCTTATATTGTCCGGATTTATTTTTCAGATATATAAATCTAGAAAGGCATTCAAGATAAAAAGAAAGCAGCAAAATATTTGTCCACTTCTTCAAGGCGGAAAATTAGAACGAAGTTGATAGGATACCCAGAAATTTTTTTTTTTTTTAAGAAATAGTTTGTTTGCCTTTTATTCTTTGATTAATTAAAAATTTGTTTTGGTTTGGTACACAAAATTTTTTTAACCTAAACAAATATTTACTTGAAGAAAATTATTCATTCAATTTTTTTTAGTTGAAAAAATATTTCTTGAAATTGAAGTAGCCCCATTACAGAGTTACAGTCCAGAAAATTCCATCAGGTTAGTTTCGATAAACTGAAGTTGAAGTAATTTTTGCTATTTTATTTTGATTGATAATTCAAGTCTTTTGTTGATTATTAGTGATTTTTTGTTAAAAATTCATTTGTTTTGGTAGAAAATATTTTCTTGAATCAAAATACAACTATTTAGTTGAAATTAATTTACTTTTGTTGAAGATTTACCTATTATGTTGAATTTCTTCTTTTTTAAATTATATTCCAATAATTTTGGTTTAAAATTAAAATCTTTTTTGATTGAATATCAACTATTACATTTTTGGTCTACAATTAATTTTTTGACTAAATATTTATTTCTTTTGTTGGCAATTAAACCTTTAGGTTGAAAATTCTTTTTAAAATTGAATTATTTTTAAAATGAATGTTGTTGATTGAAAATCTAACATTTTAAATGAAAATTCTTTATTTTTACTTGAAAATCCTTTAAAATATCCCATTTTTTCAAAAAATTATATTTTGTGATAGAAATTCAATCTTCTTAGTTGAAAATTCATCTGTGTGGTGAAACATTAAATTATTTCCTTATGTATTTATTTATTTTTTTGGTTTAAAATTAATTTTTTTTCTTCTCATTAAATTAAATTTTATCTTTCGTGGTATAAAATTCAAATCCAACCATTTGGTGATAGACTTCTTTTTTTGTATAAAGATCCATTATTTTACTTAATAACTAATTTCTTTAACGAAAATTGAACTAATAATGTAAATTATTTTTAGCTAAAAATCTACCCTTTATAGTTAAAAATTGATGTATTTTGTTGAAAAGAGGTCTGCTTCGGTAGGAAATTGATCTTTTGGGTCAAAAATTCAGTTATTTAGTTGAAAATTCTTTTTTTTTTTGAAAATTCCTTATTGCAGTAAAAAATTTATTTCATTCAGTGAAAATTTTACTATTTCGCTAAAAAATTTATTTTTGTGTGAGTGGAAAAATAATTTTTTTACTAAAAATTTAGCTATTACTTTTATGCTCAAATTTTTATCTTTTTTAGTTTAAAATTTGTGTATTTTCTCTAAATTTCTCTTCTTTGGTAGAAATTTCATCTTTTGGGATCAAAACCCAACTATGTGTTCAAAAATTCATTTTTTGTCGTGTTTTTGCAGATTCGTAATTTTAGTTAAAAATTAATTTCTCTGCTTGAAAATTCAACATTTTGGAGAAGATATTTTTTCTTAATTGACTCATGAAACTTTCTTGGTTTAAAATTCAAACCTTTTTTGAAAAAATCCTCTTTTTAGTTTGGAAATGAGTCGTTTTCGGTTTAGGATTCGGCAAATTTTTAAAAATTCGTATTTTTTGGTTTTATTCAACGTCTTTAATGAAAATTTTAATATTTTTTGGTTTTATTCAACGTCTTTAATGAAAATTTTAATATTTTTTGGTGGTAATATTACCTATTACGCGTTTCGTTGAAAATTTTTTTGTATTGCGGATTTATCACTTTGCTTGAAAATTTCTTCAAACGATAACAATATAAACTGCGTCATTCTTTAAAATCAATAAAAAAATGTTTTCCTTCATTTAAAGATATTTTTGTATTAAATTACAAAAATTATGTTAAAGAAAGTATTTCTTTAGTTCAACAAAAATATTTTTTCACATAAATAATTTTTAATATTTTAGTTCGCAATTTTTAAAAACTTTTCTTCGTGGGAATTTTTATTAGGTAATAATCATCCGCTCAATAGTATTCCATTTAATCCCTAATTAGGATTTTCATGTTAATGTTTATAAACTTCCACATATATGTATATATATTATACAAACAAATATGTAAACTCCCTAATACCTCATACAGCTACAGCAAATACGAATTAAATTATCGCGGAGGACGCGAAAGTTATAGTATGTCTACAATAATCCAAATATGTATCCAGTTTGGGATACAGTAAATAGTAATGTATATCGCGGGGTTATTATCGTAATTATTATAATTACACGTTCAATAGTACTATCGTAACATAAAAATAAATCTGTCAAAATTATCGCCAAAAGAAGCCTCTTTTTAAATATTAATATTACTACATTTTGTAGCCTAAGATCATTCTTTCTGGTTTTAGCTACTTTTAAAATATTTCTGATTTGAGGCCATCGCGTTCAAACTTTTATTAATTATGAGATTTTTCACTTCCTTAATGCTTGCAATTTTTTTTGCAAGGAGCAGCCATTAAAATTTCTTTAAAAACTTGCTCATTAGTATTAAGGGTCTTGCGCCAAATTTACAAAAAAAATCATTTTTTAAAATTGGTCTAATTTTCAGGGAAAAGACTACAAGACTATATAAATAAATTTTCGAAAAATTTTATGTTTTTTTTTGAAAATTATTGAGCAAAAAAATGATCCCAATCGCAATTATCAGCAGTTTTTGTGTTTTGTCTGCTGAAAATTAAATATATAAGTCCTAAAGAATCCAAAACCTTATTTCTATGGGACCATATTTCTGACGATGTATCCAAATGTGATAATATGTGTAAACATTTTAATGTTTAAAGCAACTAGTTTATCAGTTATTTATCAGATATTTTGTTTTTTTGCTAAAATATCGATTTCCTTGTCTGAACGTTTAGGAGATTGTTAAAACGACTGTCTCTGCTAGTATATGTTTTCCATATTTCTTGTTGACTGCCTTCAGACCCAAAAACTACAATCAAAAAGATTCATTGACTTTGCATTTTAGGAAATGTCGATTTCCTGGCTGGAGTGTTTAAGGGATTTTGAAACCATCCTTAACATAAATGCGACGCCTCTTCTGGTTGCAGACACTTCCTGCACTATATTTTCACCTGATTTTTATTTCAATAGTTCATTTTAAAAATCTCGAGTAGTTTTCATTTTTCAAAAATGCCGGTTCCGTTACTTAAATCTTTAAGGCATGTTAAATCAGTCAACAAACATCCTGTATACACAAAATCGCGAATCTGTTAAGCTCATGGAACAAAAATTTTGGTTTAGTTGGTCTTGTCTACAAAATATGAGGCATTAGATGTAACTGTTGGAAAGTTGGCAACTGTTTGGTAAAAGCTGCCTATTTTTCTGGCAAGTTTCTTTGGATTTATTAATGTGCAGGTTTGAAATTCTAAATGAACAATTAGACATTTGCACAAAAAGTCATTTTTTGTTCATTTGATGTGGGGTCCTTTAAATTAGGTGTCATTGTTCAAAAATATTCCAATTTGTTCTGTAAAATCATATCTTAATTTTGTTTGTTGCACTATGCAACGAAATGTGTTACAAAGTTTATAACATTTAAAGGCCGAGGTGACGTAGTAATCTTTATTAAAAGGTGGGATACGAAAAACGTAAAATAGTTATATAAAATCTACAATTGTAGCTAAAATACAGTCTATATCGAAGAAGTATATTATTATTATTATACTCTAATATTTGTTCGCATTTTGAAGTATACCATTATTTACTGATACACAATCACTACACTATTTACAATCGCACGTTATGAGAATTTGTATTCGCCGCGGGCTCCGAACCCTAGAAATGTTGTATTCCTAAAACCTAACGCCTAAAGCCTCGTGGCTAACCTAGCTGGAAGAATAAAAAAAACTTGAAATATAACCTATTACAAATTATTATTGAATATTTTAGGTGATTAAACAAGATATAAACTAAATTTAAAAATATTTCTAGATATTTTAAAAGATTTTAGATAAGTCAATATATATTTTTAGAAATTTATTAGATTTTAAAGGATTTCTACAAACTTCCGAAGATTTCAACAGATTGTTTTAAAGAATTCAAGAACAATATTTATACTTTAAAATTACTTGAAAATCTTCAAACTTATTTAAATTCTACCAAAATTTCTTAAAAATTCTTCAAAATTACTTAAAATCTTTTAAATTCATTAAAAATATCTTTAGTCTGGGATCCAAGAGCACTTTAGTGTCCATGAATCTTGTGCAGAATGTTCTCCTGATTCCGAACCCGGCCGTTTTGTAGTTACTTGACATTTTCTGTGTTTAAATAAAAAATCTCACATCTCTGAACGTTATTTAATTTTTGAAAATATTTTTTCATTATCATTTAAGCAAGTGTGATATGCAAAAATTTGATTGATGATGTATGTTGATTTAGCTGATAGTTTTCGAGAAAAACAATAAAATAGCGTTCTAATGAAAAACATTTTTACAATATATAGTACTCGCTGAGACGAAGACAATTTGTTTTGAAAATTTTACAATTAGACTATTAGTTTAATTTTTACAAAATTTGAAATAAATACAATCTTCTCACGTCTGTGTGTACGAGTGTTAGTAAGGGTATCAGTGGGCGGACTTGGAAGATGCAGGTTTGAAACTTCGACTCAACCCTCACACGCAGACGCACATTCTTTCACACAGGCGGAAAAAAATATTGTATTTATTTCGAATTTTGAAACAATTAAACTAATAGTCTAATTAAAAGAGTTTTAAAAGAAATTGTCTTCGTCTTAGCGAGTACTATATGATTAAAAAAATTGTAAAATGATAAAAAAATAGCCTATAGAAATAGTTTTTAATTAAAACGCTATTTTGTTGTTTTTCTCAAAAACTATCAATGAAATCAACATACGCCATTATTAAAATTTGTGCATAATACACTTCTTTAAATGATTATGAAAATATGTTTTCCAAAATTTAATAACTTTCAGAGATGTGATATTTTTTACCTAAGCTCAAAACATGTCAAATAACAATAAAACGACTGGAAATTTTCTGTGTACGCCTGATGTATTCGAAATTAGGAGAACATTCTGCACTCTTTTAAATATTTTGAAATCTTTTGAAATTTAATTATAAACTTTAAAAAAAATTTAATCCAATAACTCCCGTTAAATCCCTTGAAATTCCTGAAAATCTGTTTAAATACTTTAAAATATTTTTAAATTACATGAAGACCATTAAACTATTTTGAATTTTTTTTTAGTCATTTGAAATTCTTTGTAATCTTTTAAATTCTTTTACCGACTTTTCAAACCATATTAAATCTATTTAAATTCAACAAAATTCCTTAAAATTACTTAAAATCTCTTGAACTCATAAAAGTATTTTAAAGTCTTTGAAATCTGTTGGAAATTCTTGTACTTTTTGGAATTCTTTTTAAATCTTTTAAAATTCTTTAAAATTACTTGAAATAATTTAAAATCCATTTATAACCTAAACCCTTTTTAATTTAAAAGAAATTTTAAATCCCGTTAAATTATTTTAAAATTCACTAAAAACTTATAGAACGCAAAAGGAAAATTGTGGAATATTATTAAGAACATCAAGGATACCAGGAATATCTGGAAACATTGAAAGAATACGTGTATGAAAATATTTAGTGAATATATCAGGAATATTTGCGTGATCTACCCCTCGTCATGTAGAAATAAATTGGTTAAAATGATATCACATTTTCAAGAAACAAGTGTCAAATCCATTTCAAATCAGACGGGACCCCACACTTGAAATCGCAGAATCTCTCGAGGGCGAAATATGTTGTTTTTTAGAGAAAATTATACTTTTTTCATGTTTTCACAACTTAATGAAAATAATAAAAAAGTTTTTCTTAAACACCCTGTCCTTTTTGTTTTTCGACATGTATTTTTTTAAAGTTTCTACTAATAAAAGAAAGGCATCTTTGCAGCGTCATGCGGGAGAAACCATTGTTTATGCCAGGAGAATTTTTTTCGCAAAGAAAATGTAGTTTTTGAATTCTTTTTGTGAACTATGAAAAACATCGCAATAGAACAAGAGATACTTTTCATAGAACTTTGTTAGGATTTCAAACTTTTATCTTAACATTTTTTCATATCTATCATTGCTTAAAAAAAGTAGAAAATTCATTTGTAACATAAAATAATTCTTCTGGCTATAAAAGTTATTTAAGAAGCATCAAACTTACAAGATATCATTATTATCAAAGTGCAGGTTCAAAAAAAGTTGACAAAAAATTTAAAGGTGGGTGTTTTTGAGAAAATCGATTTTTTATATTTTTCAGAAAAATCGCTGCTATTTTGTTATTTTTGCACCTTTTTTTAATTTTCTGACGGATTTTGAAAGAAGATGATGAATACTATTAGAATCAAGGAAAAAATAGAAAATATCTCAGAACGAAACTTATAAAAGGTTTAATGAAAAAAATTCTGGTTTTTTGACAATGCACAAAATTAAAATACGCATAACTTTAAAACAACATATTCCCCCCTCAAGTGATTCTGCGATTTCAAGTCCCTGTCTGATTTAAAATAGATCCGGTCCTTTAAATACTTTGTACGCGTTAGGGTGTTTTATAAAAAAGCAGTCATAATTTTTTCAGATACTTACTCTTACTTTTTCTTCAATCCGATTCAATATTATTATTAATATTCCTTACTAATCAACTTCGTACGTTAAAACCGGTAAACATTAAACGAACGCTTGGGCTGGGGGGCGAGGGACGCAGGGAATGTCGCTATCTTCACACAGTACACTGAGAAAAAAAATTGTTAGTACTAAAAAAAAGTTTTTTGATTGAAGTAATCATTTATCGCCCACAGAACCAATGGTATATACGTTTGCTTTAAAGAATTAAATGCCTTGAAATCAAGAAAATGAATAAATGTCACCTTGAATCAAACATACAAGATTTCACTCTAATAATTGTTTTTTTCACTCAAGCAAATGGATATCTAAAAAATTGATTTATTTGAATGGTACAAATTTTTTCTCAGTGTAGGGACTTGCAGCTACATTTTATAGAACTGAGGTCTATAAATGTTATATTAAAGTAGTTCATAAACGCTCGATACCTCGAATCGAATTTTTATGAGATTTTTCATCATGTTTTCAAGACTTTTTCTATACATTTGACAGAATTAAGGTATCTAGACCATATAATGATGTAATCACAAACTCTCAATTCCTCAAATATGATTTCTACGAAAGTTTTCAGCGTTATTTAATGAATTTCTTCCAATATTTTATTACCATTTTTAAATTGGAGTTCTCTATAAAGTTAAGAGAAGTCTTGTACAGTTATTCCACAATTGTTTTACATTAAATCCTGAAAGTTAAACAAAATTTATAAGATGTATTCAAGGTTCGCTGTTATCCCCGACTATAGAAATAATTCAGGAAAGATTACACTGCAGTCCCGAAAGAAAAGTTCCCGTTATAGAAGACAAGTCGGTGCAAGGGGACAAGAGAGTGACGCCGCTAGGTCAGTGGATTAACTCCACAACAGCACAGGAGTGTATCAAAAAAGCGGGCCGTGCCCTGTGCAGTTGATCGTGTCGTCTGCTTCAATTAGCTGCAAAAATGTCGCAGGCTATTCGCTTCAGTTTGCTTTCAGTCACTCAGTGATTTACGTTGTGCACGTTACGAAAATTTCTGAAGAAAACTATAGGAAAAGTTTATCTTCCCAAGAAAAAAAAAGCTTTCAGACGAAGTGAAATCAGGTGCTTCAAAACAGTTTATTTTAAAGAAATATGCTATCTCTGAAAGCATGTATAAGTCAGTGAGAGTTCGCGAATCTTTTTTAAGAAACTTGTTTAATTAAAAAGTCTTACTATCGTCCATTTGATACATTATTGCTTCAAATGGAAAAATGCTTAGCCTTACATGACCAGGAATTTTTTCTGATTAAAACGACCACCCAAGTTTGGTTTTCAAAAACAAACATTTCCACGCTTATTATGACATTATAAAACCAAAATAGCTAAAATACAAAAACAAAATATTTTTAAGATAAAACTCCAAGAGAAATTATTTAGTCGGACCTGATTATTTATGGGGCGGCGAGTCCCGAGATTGTAAGAGGAAATGAAGGGTACCCCGAAACGATTTATATAGCGGGAATGCAGTGTAATGCACTTTTTTCCGTGTGTAGCTTTGCTATTAGTGTGTTTATAACTTCTGAAAAAATGACTCATTCCATGGCGATTCTTCAACTTCCTGAGGTAACTAGAGCTCAGACGCTGAAGAGAAATAGGTGCTTAACCATGCCCGACTTGCACTACTGGACCACGGAACGTCGCACAAGAGACAGTGCAGTAGTACGAACCAATTTTGGTCCGAAAAATCTTCTTTTTCGTCACTATCTTCAAATATATTTTTTTATAATCATATATTTTTATAAAATAGGTATTCTCCCATTCGTATTTTTGGATCGTCCATAAACTATGTTTCTAGTGGATGTAACGTTAAGAACTTAGATAGCCTTTAGTATGTTTCCTAATGTTAAATTTTACCAAAGCTTGCTCAGAGAATTCCTCGTTTTTCCCCTGTTTTCAAGAAACTTCCACTTGTCTCGTTTTTCACTTCAATACGAATTAAATTGATAGAACCAAATATGTAATAACACCCAAGTACTTTTTGTCAAAAGTTCTTTTTTTTAAGTTTATTATTATATTTTTGGATCGGAATTCTTCTCAGTTGATCGAAAATTCTACTAGTTGGATGAGAATTTAATTACTTGGTTGAAAGTTGAACCACTTTATTAAATTTTTTTCATTAAAGATTCATCTCTTTGCATACAAATTTAAGCATTTCCTTGAAAGTGTCTTTATTTCTTATTTAAAAATTTATTTTTTGACTGATAATTTAACCATTCCATTTGTTCTTAAAATTTATATTTTTTGGTTAAAAATTGAACTGCCTCCTTGAAAATTAATCCTTTTAAATTGACAACTATTATGTTTTGATTAAATCTAGCAATTTTTTAAATTAAAATTAAACCTTTCTTTATTGTTTATTAAAAATTAGAATTTCATTTGGTCAAAACATCGAACATTATATTTTTTTCTTAAAATCCATTTTTTTTTGCTAGAAAATTAATCTTCTTGGTGAAAAATGCATCTTTGTACGCTGAAATATTGCTTATTTATAAAAAATTAAATTTTTTTGTTGAAAATTTATTTTTATGATAGAAAAGTAATCTTTTTGTTGAAAATAATTTTTTTTATATCAAAATTAACTTTTTTGTTAAAAATTGAACTGTCTTTAAAAAAATTCCTCTTTTTTATATAAAAGAATTTTACTATTTGTTTAAAAGTTCGACCATTTTGTTAAATATTTAACTGATTAGTTCAAATTTAAACTCTGGGTATAAAAGACAACTTTTTTATAAAATATTCCACTTTTGAGTTACAAAACTTAACTATGTTACTAAAAATTTATGTTACTTGGTAAAAAAATTCATCTGTTTTTTGTTTTAAATTCATGTTTCTTCTAGATTGAAAATTAAAATCTTATTTCGATGGGTTATTTTTTTCGAAATATTTCCTAGGAATACAAAACTCCAGTATTTTTTATTAAAGTTTATAACATAATTTAGGTTCCTGTAACTTTTAAAACAAGTAAATTTAAAGATTTTTATTTCTTTTACAACTTCTACGTGTTTACTAAATTGCATACAGAAACGAAAAGGTAGCCTATTCTTCGTAAAGCCCATCGATTTAGGTGAAATATGAACTATTCCATTTTTCCTTCATATTGCATCTTTCTTGATAGAATATTATTCTCCTTGGTGAAAAATGCATCTTTATATATTGAAAATTCAACTCTTTTTTTGAAAATTGAATTGTTTTGTTTTGTTGAGAATTCATATTTTATGGTAAAAAAGTAATATTTTTCCTCGAAAAACTGTTTTGTTGAACATTCATCGTTCATGGTAGACCAGTCTTTTTTGTTGTTAAAAATTTATTTTCGTTAGTTCAAAATGATCTTTTTCGATGAAAATTCAACTGTCTAAAAAAATCGTCTTTTTGGTTTGTAAATTTTACTATTTGGTTAAAAGTTATCTATCTTAAAAAGTGTGGTAGATTTGCAGTCTACTGGTCAAAAAAACTGACACACTTTTTATTACCACTACCCTGGTAGACATAAATAACCCTTATTACTACATGTCCAACTATTTTCTTGAAAATTCGTCTCTTTTGCTTGAAAGTTCAACAATTTAGTTTATTTTTTTTCTCTCTTGACGCCAACTATTTCATTGAAAAAGCAATTTATTTCGACTTAAAATCATAGGAATTCGAAGTGTTTGATCATGAATTCAATATGGTATTCATATTAATTTTATTTAAAGAAATTTATTCCTCTATTGCTTATGTTTAGCCAACAGCAACGTATATTTGGAGGCAGTGCGAAAATACACTGTTTAAGGGGCTGGGGGAGGGGGCAAGAATATCCCAAAATTAATAAAGTATTTTATGGGTCGCCCCAGAGTACCAACAGGTTATGGGCCCATGCGCGCTCCACTGCGCGTTAGGAATCTGATCGAATATTATATTCTTTAATGTTTTGATATAACTTTTTCGTTATTTCTTTTGATTTAAAAATCTTTTGCCGTTTCTGTTTTCATGCTAAACTACATAAACCTTTTTTTATGTTCCCCATAGGAACAGCCATACGTAATGTTAAAGAGCGGAGGAAACTTCAGCGGTAACGAGCGTTACGAAGGCTTTTGCATCGACTTGCTTCGAGACATAGCAGAACTGGTCGGCTTCACCTACAGGATCGAACTCGTCCCGGATGGCAAGTACGGCGTTTACGATTACGAGACTGGGGAATGGAATGGAATCGTTCGCCAGCTGATGGATAAGGTGAATAGACCCTAGCCACTTTCATCATGGAATTGAATGCCCCTCGAGGAAAGACGGCAGAACTTTAATAATAAAAATAAAAAAAAAACAGAAATTATTGACATCGTAACCCTTATCGCTGTACCACGCCGGAAGCAGTTGGGTGCCCCTCGTAAAATCTATATGTGCAGCTTCAAACACTTTTATGTCGAGCTCGAGTATCGTTAAAATACTGTCGAAAACTAAATTACTGGCTCGGAGTATTACTCAATTATTTTTATATCTTTTTCCAGAATCTGCTGTAATACCCGGATTTTAATCTAAAATTAAATTTCTGGGGCTCGAAATAATTGCTTTAGATGAGTGATCTAATTTCGGTGTGCCTGTACTTTTATATTGAGAATCCTCAAATGAAGAAATTAAATTCTTTTGGCTAAATTAATTCTGAATATGTATTCCTCAATATTACATGAATTTGTGTTCAGCTATAATAGACCACATGTATGTGGAGAAACATATTAAGGCATGAGGCTACTTGATGAATTATTATGCGTGCAGGGTGGCAGTAGGTAAGGAAAACCGGAGAAACATGTTTTTTAACTTCTTTACATTTTTAGTTACAGTTCCTGTTTAGGACAATTAAGAAACGGCTTCTGCATAAAGCTTAAGTCAAGGGTCTCTGAAAATCCCTAGAGAAATTTCTAAAAATGCATTTGGTTGTTAATTGAACTGATTAAAATAATTTTTTTTTTTACAATGTATCTTTCCGGGATTAGAAGTTAACTGTTTTGTAAATAATTCGAATTTTTAGGTTGAAAGTTCAACTAGTTGAAAATTCTTCTTTTTTGGTTTAAAATTAAACAATTGGGTTAAAAATTTAATTATTTTTTGAAAATTCAACTATTAGGTAACAAGTCAACTATTTTCATCCAAAAATTCAACTTTTTTGTTAAAAATGCACATGGAATTTTTCATTTCTTTTTATTTTGTGTGCGATCAAACTTTGAGTTTCCTAATTTCCTGAGAAAATTAAAAAAGTTCTTATGATATTCTTGTAGGGCTTTCAAAAAGCAACGTTTTTATTTTTATTTTTTTGTATCGTGATTTTTTTTGGCCTAAAATTCTAATTTTCGTGCGTTTCTTTAAATTTTTCGAATGCTAAAACTCTGATAATATTTTTTTCAATCGAAAGAAGTCATAAAGAGGAATTTTTTTAATTTCCGAGTATTACAAATACCTGTAAAGAGGGTCTCAAAACGTGGAAATTTGACAAAAACTGGATGAAGAGGTCACATTTTACACTGATTCTGACTGACTAATGAGAATATAAAAACGTGAAAAAATGTATTTAGCCTTAGGCCGCAGTTTTTAACTCAAAATGAGTTCTTCAAAAATTGCCCATATATTATTTTGCTTATATCAAAATTTGTCTATTAGTTCGAAAACCTGAAGTAACGATTGTGAATCGAAAATTACAACAAATCGAAAATATTATCAAAACACAAAATAAGATAATTTAAATTTAGTGAAAGTAATATAAAATTAAATCACACCTTTGTTAAATTATAAAAACCATTTTCAGAACATCGAAATCTAAGCGGTTCGGAATTTTCGAATTCAATTTCCGACGCGAATTTCTCCTAATTACTGATCAGTATCGACGTGATGGTGTGTGCGTAACCTTTCTACAGAGATTCTGGCGTTGATCGTAAACGCACTTAATTATCCGCGTTGCATTGGTTTGTTATTCGTGTATTTCGTTTCCATCGGACAGCTTCTCGCGGTGTGACATGCAACGCGCCATTTCCGCTTGTAGCCCAATGGAAACGCCATGGCGCCATGGGAATTTGAATTGCAAAAGCTGCTGTCTCGCTGAACCCGACCTGGCGTTTCTGGCACGGAATGGTACGGATTGGAACGGATCGACCATGCAACAGTGCCGATCTGAATTTCGAATTGAGGAGAGCAACTTAATAGGTATATGACCCTCTAGAAAGAGGCTTAACGAAGTCTTTGCTCTCCTTCTACACTTTTGACATTATTTCTTAGTTAGGGTCACCAGACGTCCTGATTTATTAAGTTTAAAAATTAATTCAGTGTCTTTACTTTGATGTCCTGTAATTCTTGATCAGATTTGAAAATTAAAAAACTGAACACTTTTTGCATTCCAATTGAAAAAAATACATCTAAAGCTATCAAAATGATTTGTTTGGCATTAGGAAATGGTGTGGTGACACATAATATGTTTAGAAAGTGGTTCCAAAGATTTCAAAATTTTGATTTTTCAATTGAAACACAAAAAGAATACAGTGTTTTAAATGCTCCTTGTTGGATGTGATTTTATTCCCTAATAATTTTATATTTCAAGTCCGCAGGTCCACCATCTATTAGATTGTGGTTTAAAGTTCAAAGTTCGTCCTTTAAAATTACCACTGGATGGGAACAAAATTTAAGTTTTTAAGAGTAATAAAAAATCAAAAGAAAGGCACCGAATTAATTTGTAGATCTAACATCAGGACACGTCCTGACTTTTTATCGCCGTCATGATTTTATGATTTTTTGTACTTTGTCCTGATTTTTTATGCCCAAAGACAGAAATTCGCGTTATTTATGACGACAACATTAATTTCCTATTTCCCTAATTCACCAGTTCCCTATTTCTGAGGACGGAATCTCTTTGTGACTGTCCAATTCAATATAAAAAAATTTAAATGTGTGGGAGTAACATTTAAGAAATTTAAATACGATTGCAATCAAATTTGAGAACCAAGAATTCAGTGACCAAATTTGGACGACCACCATAAAATGTTTCTATTGCAATTTAAAAAAAAAAAAGATAAAAAATTTCCTAAAAAATAAAAGAAAAAATTCTTCTTTTTTTTGACAAAAAGAAAAAAGATGAAAGAAAAATGAGAAGGCATCCAACCAAATCCCCTTCCTTCTTTTGCTTTTTATTTTTTTACATTCTCATTCACGAGAATGTAATGCAGCCGTCCGAATTTTCGATCTCTGCTTTTTAACGGATCTTTACATTTCGGAAATCACAGAGTCCGAATATCATACAATTTTGTCGGTGTGTGTCTGTCTGCATGTCTGTATGTATTGGTTACCTTAATTTTGTAGGTATGCTAACTTTTGAAAGATTTGTCTAATCGAGTCAGCTTTGGATAAACTTTTTAACGGTCCTAAAATAAAGGCTAAGTTCATTAACCAAATATGTATTTCCAAACCAAATAAAACAATTAAGAGCATTTTACAAAATTTGAATTTTTTTTCAAACTTTATAAAGTGTAAAAGTTTCTTAGTGATGACTAGAAGACTTGCAAATTATTATTTTTTAATCAACATTTTTAGTAGATATCAAATATGTTTAAAAACTATCTCAATTAAATTTTTTGATTAGACGAAAATTAAAAAAGGTAGAGCTTTATCAAAATTGGAAACCAAATTTTTTTTTATGTTTTACAAATTTTTTTCAAAGTTTTGGGTACACGACAAAAAGACTAGCAACTTATCCGTAAAGCATTATTTGTAGTAAATTTTAACAAAAATTTACAAATTATCTTGTTAAACTTTTTTAATTGGACACAAATTAAAAAATTTTCTACATTAATTAATCAGAGTTGCGTTAAAACTGAAGTTTTACCGAACGCAATCAAAGCCTATGGCTTAATCTCACTATTTAGTAAATCTAAAAAAACATGTTAACATACGTCAGTTTATTCTTCAAAGAGAATTGACTCTATAACCTAATTATCGAGCGCGAAGCGCGAGTGTCGCAATGAGAATGTAATCCTCAAAGCCGCCGGTGCTTTGAAAACCTTCGTTAAAAACAAATGAAAAAAAATTCCGTTTAAATGTATGATTGTATAATTCCTCAGAAGTTTAAATCATAGTTTTTGATTTAAGTTACAATATTTACGGTACATAAAGAAAAAGCGCCTCTTTTTTATTTTTATTCTTATCAAATCACAATAAAAATAATAATAGTAATTACGAACGTTTTAGCAGTCATACGGCACCCTTATCTATAATAATAAAAATGAAAAAGACCAAAGAAATGCAAAAAAAATCTTCCTACTGCGCAAGGACATTCGCAAGTGTGAACGCGCCCGCGGCGCGCGACAGTTAGCTTTTGCGCTTCGCGCTCGATGATGTATTCAGCTAGCGCTGCGCGCTTGGTCTTTGTATTAACCCTACATTTCTGCGCAATCTTTTAAAATTAAAGGTCAAAATATCGACAACTTTTATTTGGTAATTGTGAATTCTCTTTTGTTAAAGCTCCTTCGGATTTAACGAACACATTATCATCACGTATCTTGCGCTTCGAATTCGTTTTCTTTAACAATGCGAACTTTTCTACATTATGTTTAACTCTTTTATATCACATGATTATATTTATTATATGTATTTTTTTACCTCGGTCTGGGGCTTTCTTTATAGGCCTTAATAAGTGTGCAAAATGCAGCATGAAATCTGTTAAATCTTTCGAAAGTTATCGTGCCTAGACGATACAGGCTACAGACTACAGACTGGAGACTAGTAAAAAATCGATTTCTCAAAACGTGGAGATTTGATGAAAACTGACAAAGTGAAATTTTACATAAAACCACTACCTTTTCATCAGGACGTGAATATAAAAAACAAGAGAAGAAAGGGGATTTGGTTGGTTGCCTTTTCATTTGCTTTCCTATTTTTAATTTTTGTCCAAAAATAGATTTTTTTTTCGGGAAAATTTGTATCTTCTTTCAAATTGCAAGAGGAACATTTTATGGTATACCATAAAATGTTCCTCTTGCAAAAGTTTTCAAATAAATTCTGAATAACACTGAACTTTCCTTCTTCTTCCGCAAATTTTGTTGCCAAAAATATTCTACTACCAAAAAGTGTTGAAATAAACTCTGACCACTGAAGTCAGGTACTTCACTCACTTCAGTTGGTCAAACAATAAAGTCCAGGTCAGGAGACCGAAGTTACAAAATTCAAAAGAAGAAGCTTTAGGATAAACGGCTTTGGGTAAACGGTTTTGAGTAAGCTTTTTGTTGAAATGAAGTAGGATTTCCCATTCCCATTAGACATGTCTAACTGGTGTCAAAATTATTATTTTTTAAATACAATATTGCTATTGGTCTATTGGTCTATTGAAATTTTTCAACATTGTTTAATGAATTTTTAATTAAAATGTTTCTTTGCACATTAGTAATTGTTGAAATAATTTATGAAATTAAAAAATCTTATTTTTTCAATAATCAAAAGTTTTAATAATAATATAAAAGACTGTTCAATACAGAGCCTTTATTATGATTCTATTACAAACAAATCTAATACATTCTCTCTGATAAGAATGTAAAAATGCTAAATTTTCTAGCATAAATTTATGAAATGTTGAAAAGAAATAATAATTTATTATTTAAATAATTGGAAAATATTATAATTTGATTTATTATTTAAATTATTTCGACCAACGGAATATATTTTTAAAATTAACAGTTAATTCTTATAACCTAAAAGCGAATTTTTCGAAAAAGAAGTATTTAAACAAACTTTGTTTGAATAATTCCAAAATAATTAACCAAGGTTGATAATTAATCAATTAGGCCAAAATTATTATTTAATCTATGTTGATAAATATTCGTATAAATCAATAGTAATAATTTTTAGTGAAAAAAAAACAATTTTCAAAAAGAAATTATTTAAACAAATGTATGCAAAATTTCCCCATAGATATTGGACACATTTCCAAATTGTGCGGAGAGTTAATCATTGCCGAAAATTCTTGATAAATTTTCTAACCTTTCTGAAAATGACAGATTATTCGGCAATTTTTCCAAAATTCATGGCACAATTCCAATCTTGTTGGAAAAATTTCCTCATAAACATAAGAAAAATTTCCTATTTTTGCGGGGATTTAGTCATTGTCCGAACCTTCTGGATAAATTTCCTAACTTTTCTGAAAATTACCAGTTATTCGAAAAATTTGCCAATCTTCATGGAACAATTCCAATCTTGGTGTAAAAAATTCCTCATAAACATTAGAAAAAATTTCCTGCATTTTCGGAAATTTTATCAATCTCCTAACCTTCTAGAAGAATTTCCTAACTTTTCGGAAAATTCTCCGAACCTTGTGGGTCAATTTCCTAACTTACTGAAATTATCCAGTACATTTGGAAAATTTGCCAAAATTCATGGAACAATTTCCAATTTTCTTCGGAAAAAAATTTTTCCCATCAATTTCGGAAATATTTCCTACTATTTTATAGGAAAACAATTTTCCCCACCAGTTCCGGAAATATTTCCTACTATTTCATAGGAAGAATTTCTAATATTTTTTACAGTGTAGTTGTCTAAATTTGGTCGTTGTATTCTTGTTTTTTTCAGGAATTCAGCACATTATGTTTAGAATTTTACATATCTCTCTTGTAAATTTCAACTTTTTTACCACCCTGAAATTTTCTCAAACATTCCTTTTTTCAGAAATATTTTGTCGGTTATCATATCAAAAAGAAAATTTCATTTTAATTTTACGTTTTCTCAAGACCCTCCCTATTTTCCGTTTTTCTATTGGACTGTTGATCCACGAGATTCTCGCTCATTTATCTCCCATCACTTGAAAGACTTTGCTGATCGCTCCTTTATTGTCCTTCTTAAATGTCACTTAACTGAAATTGAAAGAAGTAAGAGGATAGAGTTCAAGATTGTACTTTGACAACTTCTACCACTTTTATTACAAAACGGGGCCATAAAAGGAATACTAAACCCAACAAATAGGGTTAACGGAGATTATGACATC
The DNA here is from genome assembly GCA_010014905.2 of Druon quercuslanigerum. Taxonomy (NCBI): domain Eukaryota; kingdom Metazoa; phylum Arthropoda; class Insecta; order Hymenoptera; family Cynipidae; genus Druon; species Druon quercuslanigerum. Next base: position 24,885 of record JAAAKG020015193.1, on the reverse strand, counting down.
ACATATATAAAATATAAATGTTAATAACATTTTTTCTAAATGTTTGACAAACTTAGGATTAGTGACTTTACTTTACAAGTAAAGAATCTCAATATAGGGTTAACACTTTTTTTATCTATTTCTCTATTTTTCCGTACTTTTTCCTAAATGTAAACTATTTGCTTAACCCATTCTCTATTTTGTTAAAAATTAAGTTTTCAACTAAAAATGTAACTAACCGAGTTTTTGTTGAAAATGGATTTTATTGCTAATTAATTTTGTTTTTTGATAGAAATTTAAAGCGGGATTTAGGGAGGGAAGGGATACTATTGACAATATTTACGTCATGTCGCACGTGGTGGATAGAGAACTAGCCAAAAAGGGTGCCAAAGTGTACGCGTTTTTTGTACATCTAAAAGGCGCGTCCCCTTCGGTGGATAAAGGGGAGATTGTGAGAGGCAACGGAAAAAAGGGGATTGGAGAGAGGCTTGATCGAGATGGTGAGGGGGGTATATGAGGAGACGAAACATAGGGTGAGAGGAGGGGAGGGAATCTCTAGGGATTTCAGAATGGATAGGGGGTTGAGGCAAGGGGCCCGCTTAGTCCATCGCTTTTTGCAATTTTAATCGCGGATATCGAAAGTAAGCTAGCGGCCGGAGGAGTTAGGGTAGGAGGAGTAAGGATTCGGTCACTCGCGTATGCAGATGACATAGTGCTGCTAGCAAAGAACTAAGAGGCTTTAAAGGAGATGATGAAAATGTTAAGCAGATACTTGGACAAATATAGGTTAGAGTTGAATGTGGACAAAGTGAAGGTAATGGTGTTTAGGAAAGAAGGTGAGAGGGATATGGTGGGGAGTGAAAGTGGAGGGGAAAAGCCGTACAGGAGGTGAAAGAGTTTTTGTACATAAGCTTCCTATTCCGGAGGAATGGGGAAGTGGATGATCATATAAAAGAGAGAGCGAGATAGGCAAGTGTGGTGATGAGGCAGATGTGGGGGGTGGAAAAGATCTTGTTTTCAGATGATTTTGTAAGGAGAATGAAATTGTTTGATTCGATAGTAATGAGTCTTTTCTTATTTAACGGAGTAAATGTGTGGGACTGGAAGGTAAGTGAGGAGGTAAATAGGATAAGGGAAGGTATGTAAATTGGACACGGAGGTTAGCAAGGAATACTTCGAACTATACTGTCTGGAGGGAGACAGGAAGAACGAGTTTAGGAATTATAACGGGGGCCGAGCGTGTAAATGTGAAGAGAAATTTTTAGAAGAGAAGGGAAGTAAGCTGGTTAGGAAGTGTTTGTGGGAGAAGGAGAACAGACGTAGGGATAAGAGGATGGAGGTGGGAAAGGAAAGGTATTTTAGAACGAATGTATTGCAGATGGATGAAGTGAGAAGGATGCATGAGGAAGGAAGGAGGGTATATCAGTTGTTTAAAAGAAACAGCATGGAGAGAGAGAGAGAAGTAAGCAGGGGAGGAGAGAATAATAGATTCAAGATTTAACGGAAACTATGTGCGGATTATGCTAAGGGATTGAGATCAATATTTATGTGATAAAGGAGAGCAAGGAATTCAGGAACTTATAGCAAGAATGAGATGCGAATGCGTGGATGGTTATAATATGTTCTGACTTTCTAGAGAGATGATGTGTGAATTGTGCGGGAAGAGGGATGCAAAAGTGGAGCACTGGTTGGAGGTGTATAAAGAGGTGGAAATGAGTGGGATAATCATGAAGGTATGACTGTATAAAAGGGGGGAAAAGAGCAGTTACATGGGTTAAGGGGTGTTGGGTAAGATGAAGAAAAAGAAAAGGAAGGAGGAAGAAGAATAGAGAAGGAAAGATTGTATATAGGAGAGGAGGTATTAGGTATTAACCGCGGAGGCAAAGCGAGAAAGTAGCGACATGCGTGCGAGGCGAGGGGGCGCGAGGAAGGGAAGGTCATAAAAGTGAGCGGCTTAGAAATAATGTGTAGATGTATGTTAGTTTTAAAGATGTAGTTGTGAGAATATTTAAAAAAAAAGGAATTGTAAGCAAGTCAATTCTTTAAGGCCAGCAGGCTGAAAAATAAACTTTTATCTATCTATACTCAACTACTCGATTAAAGATTAAACTATTTTGTTAACCATTCATTTTATTGTCTAGAGATTTAACTATTTTGTTGAAAATACGTTTCTTGAGCTTGAAAATCAATTAGTACTTGGTTGAAACTTGAAATACTTTGTGAAAAATTAATGTTATCTTGAAATTGCAACTATTGTTAGAATATTAATTGTCTTTGGGATATTCTACTACATTAACAAAAACACAGTGTTTATATATAATGATAGCGTATATTTTAATAAAAATAGAAATAATCACATAATTTACAATAAAGCACAGGGTAGAGACAATTGTTGGTATTTTCGAGATGCTTACTGTAATACGCGTCAAGTAGAAGTGAAGCTTCTCTCCGATTGAGACCCTTAGGTACCCAGACGTGTCCTTCACTCGAAAAGTTTTCGCAGCTTTCCCCAAACTTTCCTCCCCATAATATTGGTTCATCTGTACAGTCCTTAACTTAGCAGCTAGCCGTACTCTCAAGTCAAGATTATCTTTGCTTTCGACGCCCATCCTTTACAAATTCCATCTGCTCAAGTCCAAACTCTAAACTTCTAAAATAAGGCTTTACATTTTAAAATTGCCACACTATTTTATTGGAAAAATTTTTTTTTTTTTGAAAAATCTACGTATTAACAAAATTTATAATTGGAAATTAGAAATAAAAGTTTTGAAGTGCAACTGTAACTATTCGATTTTTTGCATTGTAGATAATTCGCGATTTTGGCTTAGAAATTTAACAATTTAGTTCACATTTGATTAAAAAATCAAATATTTTTGTTTTTGAAAATGTATCCCTTGCGCTTGAAGCTCCAAGTATATGATTTTAAATTAGAGTTTCCGAAATTTTTCTCGAAAATTTAACTGTATTGTTAAAAAATCATTTTTTCATTCAAATATTCAACTTTATTTATTACATTTTTAATTTTTTCATAGAAAATTCGTCTTTTTAAATTAAAATTTTGCTTTTTAGGTAAAAAAATTCTTAGATGAAAAATCGTCTTTTTTGGTTGAGAAATCAACTATCTATTTTGGTTGAATTCTATTCTCCTCTGTTTGAAAATTTGACCATTTGGTTCAAAATTCATCTTCGTAGGTTGGAGTTCAACTACTCCTTTAATAATCCAACTATTTTCTTGAAAAGGCATCTTTTTTGGTTCAAACATTCAGCTCACTTCTAAAGACAATGCAATTCTTTATGGTTGTATTTTAATCGTTCTTTTTTATTCGACCATTCAGTCGAAAATTCATCTTAGTAGGTTGAGATTTAACTATTTGATTAACAATTTATATTTTTTGTTGAAAATTCGCCTCTTTTGCTTAAAAGTTTAAATATTTGTTTGTAAATGCAACTGTTTAATTTTAAATTAAGTTGCTGATATCTTTTGGTAAAAAATTAATCTTTTTTAGCTAAAAATTAAACTATTTTCCTGAAATATCAATATGTTTCGTTATATTAATTTTATTCAACAGAATTTTTCCCTATTATGCAGTTTGGGCTATGAAATCTATTAAAATACTATGACGTTTGTATATTTTGTATTTTATTATAGGCTTTCATCAAATAAATGCAAATACAAAATTCTGACTTAAATGGGGGGGGGCGGTTTAAAATTTTTTCAAATTGCGTGACGTGGTTTTTGAAGCGCCCGTAACATCTTTTGTTTAGTATTGTGGAAGAAATAGAGAAAAAAGTTGAGAAATTGATAGGGACTGACGACAGCGAATAAACTTGTTTGGTGAAACGAGTACCGAGTTATCAAGATCAGTTAATAACGCCGTTGATGTAATTAATGACATCACGTTATTATCCTCCGAGCTAGAAGAAGCGCCTTTCCGCACTTTGTTGCCGAAGCATTTTTCTTTCGACATTGTGGGCAACAGCTATGAACACATTAATTTTCCAAATATACTGGACAGAATTATGCGGATAATAATCGGAATAGGGAAGATACTTAAGCAATAAAATTTTTTTTTTAATTGGAAGGAGTATAAAAACTTTTTTAGTAGCTTTTAGTCAGAAGAAGTACTCATTAATGTACCTAATGCAGGAAAATGGTTTTCTATAATATTTTTGTTAGCGCCATAAAAATGATGGTAACAAAATAAGGAAGAGAACATTAATTCCTTGATGCAAAGAAATTTCTTTGGTTCAAATAAATGACTTTTTGTTTCAATGAAAGTTTTTCTTTCATTTAAAAAGATTTTCTTCTTATTTGAAGAGATGTTTGGTTAAACAAAAAAAAATTATGTTAAAAAAAGGTTTCTTTAATTCAAAACAAATATTTTTCTGAGTGTAAAGTTTGTATGCCTAGTTCTTACATGGTTTCATTTTTTTTAAATTAATTTGAAAAGTTTATTCATTTTTCATTCTTCAATCTGAAAAGCTACTTAAAAAGTGATCCGTTTTTGGGAGTATAAAAATTTCAAAACTCGATGTTCAGACATGTCGATTCGAGCTTATTAGATTTCGAGTCGAGTCGAGGGGAACTTTTAGGGTTTCTGGTGACAATTCTGAGGACAAAGAATTAAAATATTTGGGCTCCTGACCATAATTTAAAAAGAAAAATTTAAAAACGTACTGTTTTTATCCAAAAGACCCAAATTTTCCGAAAACTCAATAAATTGGCTGATTTCTATGAATATGAAAACTAAGGATTTTTTCGGGTTTTTAATTACAAATTTGAGATCAAAACTTTGAAATTTAACATTTTTTATCTAAATTTTTTGAAAATTTAATAAATTGTCAGATTATTACGAAACTCAGAACTAGCAGGGTTTTCGGATATCTGATAATAAATTTAAGTTCAAAATTAAAAAGTTCAATATTTTTAATCTATGTAGCCCAAATCTCTGAAAAATTAAACAAATTATCATATTTTCACGACACTCAGAACTAGAGGATTTTTTGTGTTTCTAATCTTAAATTTTAGATCAAAATAAAAAAATGTTTTTAATTATTTTATCCATATAGTGAAAATCCTTGGAAAATTCTACAAATTAGCAGATTCACACAAAAGTCAGAAATAAATGATTATTTGTGTTTCGGATCATAATCTTAAGGCCATGTCATGGTTGGGTCACGTGACCAGATATCTACCTTACCGACCCTTTTTTTATTTCCAAACTTATTTTACACGAAAGGCCACATCGAATTCAAAATTTTAGATAATAAATAGGAAGCGATAAGGAAGGTGGGTCTGGTCATAAATTTTAATAATTATAAAAAAAAGTTTTTTTTTGTAAATGACGAAACACACGAAGCGCTACATCGAATTTAAAATTTGGGATAATAAATATAAAGCACTAAGGAAGTTGGACTTGATACTAAATTTGATTAATTATGAAAAATCGAAAGAAAAAATTATTTACAAAAAAAACTTTTTTCATAATTATTAAAATTTATGACCAGACCCACCTTTCTTAGTACTTTGTATTTTTGTATCCCATATTTTACATTTTATGTGGCGTTTCGTGTGAAAATAAGTTAGGAAATAAGAAAAGTGTTGTTTAAACGTGTGTAAATTATTTAAACAATTATTCATTCCCAAAAAGTGTAAAAATAATCGTATTTTCTGATTTAAATGCAATATTTTGACATTATTTGCGGTAGTAAATTTTTTCTAAAAACATTCTGTAATTAGACAAACAATTATTTATTGTTTATTTTTAAAATTTCAATAAATTAAGCCAGAGATGAGCATTTTTTTCAAATTGGTATCCTATGCTACTTTTTGTTAAATAATTACATAATTTTGATACTTTTCTTCTAATATTAAACAAAAATCTATTTGTTTAAACAATTTTCACTTGCTCAAGCTTTTATTTTTCGATAACTAAAAAATTTAAATAAAGTAGATCACATACAATTAATTTTTTTACTGTATAGTAAATACTTTTAAAATCGTATTTTCTGAGTTAAACATAATATTGAATGATTTCGAGAAGTAGTCTATTCTAATAAAAGCTTAATGCTATTATTTATGTAATTAGTTATTGTTTTTTCCTAAAACTTACTACTCTTCGAAACCAGTTTATATTATGTCTTGTTCAGAATATACGATTTTAACAATATTTTTGTAACAATAATTCTTTCTATACACAGTCTACACAGTCTACACAGTCACTACACAGTCAGAGGAATAATTGTATATGTTCTATTTTATTTCATTTTTTTAGTTATCGAAAAATAACTTCTTGAGCAAATAAAAATTGTTAAAACAAATAGAAATTTGATAAAAAATTAGATGAAATATATCAAGATTCGGGTGGCCCAAAATAACGTATTTTCGAATTTTGACCATCCAATAATAGAAACTCAATCTTCATAGTGAATAAACTCTTGTGTATTTTTTCTGATTGAAAAAAAATATAATTGGGCGAGCGCATCGCTAATCAATTTCTTATGGAGTTTAACATAGAAAAATCTCTATTTTTCTTCAAGTGTGAATTCTTCATATAAATTATTGTCATAAAATAATGAAATGTAGGACGCTCAATATTCAGGCTATAATAAGCTGCCCCAAAAAATGTGTTTATTAAAAAACAAATTAGGAATTATCTTTTTTTAACTACAAAAATTATGGTTTATGAACTCTGATGAAATTTGTTAGCTTAAATCGCCCAAAATTTTGAACGCCATGCGCTCACTCAATTATTATTTTTAAAATCTGACAAAAATACTCAAGAGTTTATTCACTATGAAGATTCAGTTTCTGGTAATGGATGACCAAAATTCTAAAATACGTTATTTTGGAACACCCTCATCAATATTATGTAATTATTCAACTAAAAGTAGAATATGATACCAGTTTGAAGAATAGTGGATATCTCTGGCTCAATTTTTAGAAATTTTGAAAATAAGCAACCAATAATTGTTTCAATAATTATATTATGTTTTTAGACAAATGTACTACTCCAAACCATGACAAAATATTCGCATTTCAATCAGAAAATACGATTATTTTTTACATTTTTTTGGAATAAATCATTGTTTAAATAATATACATTTGTTTAAACAATTGTTTAAACAATTGTTTAAACAATTGTTTAAACAAATGTAAACTACTTAGGCAAACATTTATTCCCAAGAAATGTAATAAATAATCGTATTTTATGATTGAAATGCAATATTTGTACATTGTTTGTGGTGGTAAATGTATTTTAGATTAAAATAAAAAAAATTTATTTTTTATTCAAATCCCTCAACTTTTTGGAAAATTAATATAACTGGCTGATTTCTATGAAATCAGACCTAGGCGATTGAAAAAAAAAACTAGTTGTGAGTTTCATAAAAATCGGCCATTTTTTTAATTTTCCATCAATTTATTTCTTTTTAATACAAATATATATATATATATATATATATATCATCAGTATTGAGTTTCATAAAACTCTGTCAGTGTTTTATCTTTACCAAAATTTGGATCATGTTGATAAAATATTTTGTTATGATTTATTTTGACCTTTAATTTATCATTCAAAACCCGAAAACCGTCTACTTATGAGACTCAGAGAAATCTGCTATTTTATTGAATTTTTCATAAAACCACATTGGTATAAAAAATTAAACATTATTTAATTCTTTAATTGATCATAAGTCCAAAAAGCCCGCTAGTAATAAGTCTCATTGAAATCAGACAGGCCGATTAGATTAAAATTATTGTCGAATTAAAAATGGAAAGGACACATTTTCATTTTTTTTTAAAATAATTTTAAACCAAACATGAAACAAATTTTCAACAAAATAGTTAAATTTTTAATCAAAAATATTAATCATTAACTAAAAAACAATGTTTTACAAAGAGGATTAAATTCTACCCAGGTAGGTGCATTTTTAATTAAAGAAGATCAATTTTCAACGAAATAGATAAATTTTCAACTAAAATGATAAATCTTTAACAACAGCAAAATTAGTCAAGTAATAGTGTAGTCTTTTTCGATCACAGGGGGTAAGTTTTCAAAAAAAATTCAGCAATCAATTTTGCAAAATTAATTGCTGAATTTTTTTTTAAAACTTACCCCCTGTGATCGAAAAAGACTACACTATTACTTGACTAAAATATGGAGGGTGATACTTACTTTCGTCAGAACAGCAAAATTATTTTTTAACAAACTGGTTCATCCATCAACCAATGAGTTCAGATTTTAACCAAAAAATATTTTTTAACGAATAATATAATGGTGATATTTCGACCAAACATTTTAATTTAAAATTGTAAACAGTTTTATAAAACCAAAAATACCAGTTTTAAACAAAATCCTCAAAAAATAGTTGAATTTTCAAACCAAAAAGACCAATTTTCAACAAAGCAGTTGAATTTTCAACTAGAGAATATGTCTTTTTAACAAAATTGTAGAATTTTTAAACAAATAAAAAATTGATAACTAAAACTATATATGTCAAGAGAAAGCAATTAACAAAAATAGAAGTAGATACACAAGATAAGTAAGTTACTAACAAGAATATTATAGCAATTTGGTCGCAGAACTTAAGGTTCAAAATTCCCTCATTTTTCCCTGAACAATTTTTCATTTTGCCTAGCCAATAATATTCAAAGACTATAATCTTAATTTTGTCAAATTAAAATTTTAAATTTGGATTTGTAAGGAAAAACTTTATTTCGTATACTTCTTCCAGACTATCAATAGTCTGGAAGAATTCGAAGATATAATGTTTTTCATTACAAATCCTCCCGTAGTGCTTTTCATAATTCTGAATTTATTATCCTGGAAAATTATTTAAAGCGCCTGTTATAGATATTCCGTGACTTTTGCAAGAATTTTTTTCAAAATCCTTCTTTTCCCTGACTTCTTAGAGTAGTAGTGGGGGTAAAGAAAATGGGAGAGGAGAAAGTGGGGGAGGGAGTATTGAAAGTGAGTGAAGTGTGAGAAATGTATATTAGGGTGGGAATGTAGAAGATTAAGGTAAAAGGGGAAGTAAACATGAGGAGGGAAAGCTGAGGGAATACAAGAAGTGGACTGGAGTGGACATGATAGGATAGGATAGAACAAGATATACTAGAAGAGGATACGAACAATGGGAGAGTGATATGGGTAGGTAGGAAATTATAACTTCTTAAATAAGGGCATGTGATACTTAGAAAATTATCGATTTTACTAGTGTCAGATTCCCCGGCTTTTGTCCCACACTAATATAAATTTTGTTTTAAATACTTGGGGAATGATAGCGAACATGCTAACGTACGTCCCCGAACACTTTAATTGTGGAATAATTTTAAAAAAATTTAATTTTGTTAAATTTGATTAATGTGTGCGTGTGTTTTGAGGTTATGTATTAAAGTTCTCCCAGATTTACTTCTAAGCTACACAATATTTTGGCCGTAAACTGAGGACAAGCAAAAAAGCACAGTAACTAATCTTGCGGAACTAACCTTGCTTGTGGACAGTTAAAATAGTTTATTTCATAAATAATTCCTAAGTGGCTACCGAAAGCATCAGTACGACAGAGACCTACATTATCCGAATGGCAGACAGTTGAAAATCGATCCTAACCTCGTAATAGTGCACATGCAGACAATTTGTATGTAGCAGAATAAAAAATTTTTTTTATTCTTTAAAAAATGAGTTCAAGGATGCCCGTTATACTATTTTATAGCCCTCCGAATTCAGTTTAAAGTTTTTTTACTTTTGCAGACAACAACCTAGGGGAACTGAACCCGATTTACTGGACGACGAAGTATCATATTCCCTTAAGGTCTTAAGAGGCTACTAAACCCTTTTAATAAGCACATGGTACCTACTTTGACTCATTTCTTTGTATATAAGACGTGTCAAGTAGGATTTAAAATTATAATTTAAAAGTACCCGCTTCTGTTTCCCTTAGTAAAATAATCTTTTGAAAACGATTTTTAATATTTAATTTGAATGTGATGAAACGGCAGTAATAGGGAATGCAGGTTGCTATATGAACGTAGTAATAATGTCTGCGCGGATGATCATTAATTCCACTGCTATTAAAAACGGTCACAATGGTGGCCAATAGAAGAATGGAAAAGAATCACGGATGTGGAGTGTAGTAGTTCCTATAGGAGAGCGTGTAAAAAAAATTGAAAAAGTTTTGAATGCGAGTCGCCTGAAGATTTCTTGGCGAAGGAAAGAACGAAGACAGTAAAACGCGTCATATTTCAGTCGGTTAGAAGTTTTCCAGAAAATAGAGAAGGCAGTCACGAGAGTCACTCTGGCTCACGCGAGGAGAATAAGATATCTCTATTATCGGAAATATGTGCGCGAAATATAGAATAAAACATAAGAAAAAATTGAACAAAACATTTATAAATCATAAGGGTGAAATAGGATCGCATCGCCTGAGTTTTATTCCTTTGACCTATTTTCCGTAGAAAAATAAAGCCGTTTTTATACGTTTCGATCAAAAATACTTTCGTTCTTGGTCATTAACACAATAAAAATACTCAAAATGATCAAGATTTTGCAAAAAATTCAGAACCTAATTGACAAAATAAGTTATAAAATGGGAAAATCCTTAAATTTTTAAAATTAATGAAAAGTTTAAAAGTTCAACCTTTATCCTAAATAGCCGATTTGCGTTAATCCAAAGAAAATTGTCCCAAACTTTTTTTGAGAACACTAAAGCTTCTCCGCTATAAAAATATTCCTCCAAAAAATCTATTGCTCATTATTAATATATGATAATATTTTAGGCTTTCGTGTACCCGAGCAGCGCAATTTAATTTCGGTCGTGTATCTGTTTGTTGAACTTTTTTCCAAGAAGGAAAATTGAAGAGTAGCGTGGGGAAATAACCGGAGGGTTAGTAGGAGGCGTGAGGGCAAATAAGGGTAGAAATATAGGAGAAGTGATGGTAAATGGGGGGCGAAGTATGGGAAATGAGGAATAATTATAATAGGGGAATTGCGGGAAAGTGGGAGGAGAGAAAGCAGGGGGTATGAGGGGAGATGAGGTGAGGAGAAATAGGGCAAATTAGATGAGTAAAAGTAGAAGAAATAAAGGCAAAGGAAGTGAGGGGAAATAGAGGAAGGAGGAGTAGAGGAAATTTGATGAGAGTTAGTAGAGTAGGAGAAATTAGGATAGAGGACGCAGGAGAAGGAAGGGAAAGTAGGGGAAGTAAGGGGAACTAAGGGGTGGTGGGGAAGGGAATTAAGGGAATGCAGGGTAGTAATCACCGTGAATTTTCTTAATTCCCTTGGAGTCACTTTTCTGTAAAATTAAACAAGTTTTCTTCTTTAAAAACAGGATAATTAGTGCGTGCACAATGTTCTAGTTTAAAAAAAAAGAGCAGACACAAGTATGTCTTACAGCTAAACCAATTATTTTTCAATTAGTTTACTTCCCAACTTTTATCGCTGCAATTGTTTCTAGTTTTTTTTCAGAAAAAGTAAGAATTACGTGAAATCTAGAAAATATGACGAACAAGGCTATACAATAAAAAATGATTTGTTTAAATAGGATGTCTTCAAAATTTTAAGTACGGTAGTAATTTAGTCCATTTCGTTTAGAACAGTTTTTACGCCTGGAGAGAAAATTGACCTGTTTGTGCAGAATATCCCATAAATTACAAAGTTAGGTAATTACACCTCTGGCACTGTTTCCTAAAGTACACGTTTTTGAGTGACTCGTGTTTGACAACTCTCTTGCTGGCCCTCACAGCTTGCTCTTTCACAGCAGTAAATCTAGTAGTTGGACAGCCAAGTACTTACAACTGATTACTGCCCCGTTGGAACGTCTAGTCCTAGAATTGCGGCGTTGAAATTGTTCGGCAATGACAGACATTATACCTCACACATAATGCTAATTGAGCACTAAAACTAATCATTATTACAAACAAATTAATTATTAATCCCATTCTAATAAAATTGGTGGAAAGAAACTCTTGAAAATCTCACACTCATTGCTGCTGACTACCTTATTGGTTGTATAATGAATATCAATATTTCCAAATGAGCAATTTTACTAATGAAAGTTTATTTCTATAATAGAACATTTAAATTTCAATGATACTTTAATAATAAAGACACCTATAATCTGTTCTTAACTTTTTGACCAAATGTTTTAAAAATGACAAAAGGATTCTATTCACAATAAGTAATTTTATTTGATAACATTTATTTCAGAATTTTCTAACCATTACTGATTTAAAAAAATTTTTATTGTAAATGCTTTTAATTCTATTGAGAAATAATTCTGTTTTTAACATTTTAATATCACGCTTTAATTTCATAATAATAATAATACTAAAAATAATTAATTACCAGCAAAAAATCTAATTGATCATAATTAAAAACTGAAAATTTTACGTTAGAGGTCCGAGGATCAATCCCTAAGTCGGTACCTCTGGAAATTTTTTTTTGTACCTTTACCGAGGTTCTAGTGATTCGGATCTCACCTTAAGCGCACTGATCTTATCAGATCACTTAATTGCATTATAAAAAGGCGTCCGTAACTGATGATATATACGACACAGCCCCGTGCAAACTATTCAAAAAAATAAAAATCCAACTGCAACCAAAAATGCCTTCGATATGTTGGGCTGTCACATCTTAAGCCTGAGACATTTAAGATATAATAATAATAATAATAAAATTTTTAAATACGTGAACAAAATGTACACTTTTGAAGATTTTGAAAAAAATGTAGAAGCTTTTTACGAATTTTAAAAGTTTTTAAATGAATAAATCAATTTTCTTCAGACTTACGAAAAAGTATCGAATTATTCTTTATTTTTACAAATTTTTATAAAGGGAATATTTAAAAAGATTTAAAAATGTTCCAAAGGATTTTTGAAATTGTTAAAAAAAAGAATCTGGAATATTTTCAGACAATTTTTTAAATTTGTTTAAAAGCATTAGCAAGAATACAATGCGTTTTAAAAAATATTTAGAAGTTTTTAAGAATGTATGTGTCTAGTCGTCCCGAAAAATTAGAAACGACTAACCAAGCTTATGACAAATAGTGGCCTATTCATTCCAAATTTCGGGACAACGAGACAATGCGCTAAATAATTTTAAAAATAATTTCAAATTTTTTAAAATTTCAAAGAAAATGTAGATTTTTGAAGATTTCTAAATGAAATGGGAATATATCTAGTTATTTTTTATGTTTAAAAATTAACGTCAAAAGAATATTTTTCAATATTTTCAAACGTTTCAAACGATTTTCAGACTTATTAAAAATAAATCCGGACAGATTTTAAGACAATTTTAACAATAATTTGAGTCACTTTAAGATATTTAGTTAGAAATTGTTAGAGTTTCAAAGATATTAAACATATTTCAAATTTTTGAAAAATTTCCGAAAATTTATCAAATATTTTTAATTGTAATTTTATAGGCTTAAAAACAACTAAACAAATAAGCTTAAAAAGAAATTGTGACTTAGAAATTTTATTTTATGAGAAATTAGATTTAGGAGAATATTTAAAAAAATTAGAAAACATTTTAGAAGATTTCGAAAATTATAAACGTAAATGTGGAATATTTTCAGACAATCTTAAGAATAATTCGAGTCAGTTTGAAGGATATTTTTAATTTTTTGAAGCTTTAAAGAGATTTAAAATATTTTTTTAAAATATCGTTAAAGAGTCCTTAATATATTTTAATCTGAATCAAATTTGTCCTTTAATGTTGTAACATCCTGTAAAATAAAAAAAGAATTCCTAAAAAGAAATACCGGTGACGACGATAGGATATCTGAAACATTTTAAATGATTAAGGTTATATTTTACAAGATTAATTTTAAGCCTTTAAAAATTCCATTATGGCTTAAAACAATTTGGAAGATTTTAAGATTATTTTTTTTTTATTTTTGCATGATTTACAAAAATTAGAAAAACTTTTAATTATTTTAAAATATAATTTTAAATTTTAAACAAATTCAAAAATAATTTAAGAATTTTTAATATTTAAAAAAGTTTTTAACAGAATTTAGAGTTTTGAATGTTTTGAAATAAGATTCTGAAGCATTTTTTTAAAAATGAAAAATATTAATGCCACCAACATTTGTAATGAATTTTAGGACGTATCAAAGCGTATTTATGTTGTTTTTTTTAATATCTCGCGAAAAATGAAAATATTGTCCTTGCTTTTCTTTTCTTTTATGTAATAAATGCAATGCTACACCAAAGTTTTGTTTCTATATTAATATAAAAATTAAGCTTGACAAAAAAGTGCATAGCGTGCATGTATATTTTCTAGTTTGTTATAAAAAGTTTTGAATAAGCTAACACAATTTTTCTAGATTAAAACCAATTTAATTGTCAAAATTTAATTAAATAACATTAATTAATATTAATATAAATACTGATTTTTAATTATTTACTAAATTTATTTGATCTCCAATTTTAATCCCTTAACTATATTTTGCAGAAAGCTGACTTAGCAGTGGGTTCGATGACTATCAACTATGCTCGCGAAAGTGTAATAGACTTCACGAAACCATTCATGAATTTAGGAATCGCAATTCTTTTCAAGGTATGTTGTATATTTTTCATTAGCTAGACGATATAAGTAAAAAGGGAACCCTTGAATGAGATGAAGGTTGATTTCATGACCCGTGAGCAATTTACTTTACCCTCAATGTCCTTTTCCATTTGAACAACCCAAGCTAAATAAAGTTCCCCTTTAATCCTGGCGCCGCGTCGGTTTGTGAACAGCCTCGGGCAAACCAGAGAACACATTTTTGTTTAACATACACATCCTACCTTGTCAGGCTGGTCTCTTGGTTTTTTGGTAATTTCCTGAATTAATATCCCACGCGCTACTGCTGCTGGCGCCAGTGCTTTTAATTTTTTGCTTGGTCTCGCTTTAGATTGTACACAATCTGCGTAGTATCACTGTAAGAAAGAATATTTTATAGTTTTGTATCAACTTCGAGATAAAAATACCCCAATTTTTAAAATCACTATCACTAAAACTCATCATATGAGTACACGTATACAAATGTAAGTAAAAATTTCATCATAAAATAAAAAATTTATTTATATATTTTTTTCCTGAGATACCATACCTCAAAAAGCAAAAGAAGTTTTTCTGGACAAATTACTCTAGAGCCGAGGGATTAATTACTTGGATTTTTGGTAAACACTACACACCTTCACAACGGAAAATCAATATTTTTTATATGGCATAATTTCGGGCTAATTATGGGCTAATTTTCGGCAATAATTCCGATTTTTGGGCTCTTTTATTTTTCTTAAAAATCAAAATTTTGGGTAGAGGTGCTGAGTGCTCGAGCAGCTAGCACCTCCAGTATATAAAAACATTAAAATTTAAAAATCCAATTCTATATGACTTTCGGGCTATTTTCAGGCTTTTAAAATATCAAAAAACCAAATTCGAAAAAGCAACCCCTATCATTAATAACCAACCCTCAAACTTAAAAATTAATTTTTTCACGAAACAAGCTATACAAGAATTTCGGACTATTTTCAGGCTCTTCAGATACACAAAAATGAATTTTCGAAAATCAACCCCTAACGCTGACAACGACCCCTCGATTTTGAAAAATAACTTTTTGAGAACACAAACCATACCAGAATTTAGGGCTATTTTCGGGCTCTTCAAATACACAAAAATCAACTTCCCAAAATCAAAATTAAAACACTATTAGGATAAAACAAATTACACCAGAAGTACGGGCTAATTATGGGCTAATTTTGGGTAGTAATGCCGATTTTTAGGCATTTCTCAAAAAACAAGATTTTGGGTAGAGGTGCTGAGTGCTCGAGCAGCTAGCACCTCTAGTGTATAAAAACATTAAAATTTTAAAATCCAATCCTACCTGATTTGCGGGCTATTTTCGGGCGCTTAAAATGTCAAAAAACCAAATTCAAAAAACCAACCCCTATCAATAATAACCAAGCGACACCGAATTAAAAAGAATGTCTGATTTTTATTGTAAATGATTGACAAACAGTGCATTAAAAATTTTAAAAGTTAATTATAAGTAATTTTAACAATTAAAAATTCTAATAATACTTACCTGAAAACGTATCGATCTATTGAAATTTCTTCTATAATTGTTTAAAAAATGGGATACATACCAATATCTAAGACACTAACTCTGCACTTCACAAGGATTTTGTACAATTTTATGGGTTTATTTTGTGAAATTGCTTGTTGCGTATTTCAAGGGCCCAAAAATAGCCCTAGATTATGGTGTAGTCTGTTTGGTCCAAAAAAAATTTTTTTAATTGAGGGTTGAATGCCAGCGTTAGGTGTTTATTTTGGGTAATTCATTTTTACGCATTTGAAGAGCCCAAAAATAGCCCTAAATTCTGGTGTATTAATTTTCTCAAACATTTATTTTTCAGAATTGAGGGTGGTTGTCTGTGATAGGAGTTGATTTTGGGAAATTTATTTTTGTGTATTTGAAGAGCCCGAAAATACCCCGAAATTCTGGTATAGCTTGTTTCGTGAAAAAATTAATTTTCAAATTTGAGGGTTGTTTATTAATGATAGGGATTGTTTTCTCGAATTTGGTTTTTTGATATTTTAAGAGCCCGAAAATAGCCCGAAAATCAAGTAGGATTGGATTTAAAAATTTTAATGTTTTTATATACTGGAGGTGCTAGCTGCTCGAGCACTCAGCACCTCCACCTAAAATTTTGATTTTTGAGAAAAATAAAAGAGCCCAATAATCGACATTACCGCCCAAAATTAGCCCGAAATTATGCCATATAAAAAATATTGATTTTCCATTGTGGAGGTGCCAGCTGAACGCAGCTCATATATGTGACTGCAAAATGTTACATGAGATTGCTAAAAATGTCATGGATTGTACAGATTTTTAATAGATTTATATAGATATAGAAAATAATTATTAGATAATACTAGAGGTACATGTTTTTCCCATAGAATACGAACCTGAGGGCGAAAATGTTATATCTTTTCTTTTTTTTCAGAAAAACAGGTTTAAAAAGTGAAAACCCCAATTTGTTGGCTGTTTCTGATACCTTGTGTCAAATAAACCGGAAATGCTAAAAGTTTATAACAGGGCTCAAATCAAAGCCTGGTTTTGCACCTTTGTAATAGGGTGGTTGTGATTTATACTTGGTGTAAATTTTTAAGGAATGTTTCTACTCTCATCCCCCAATTTTAATTAAATGCCTAGAATGAATTGTCCTTTAAATTTAAGCGATATTGATTAATATTCAGGAGTCACACAAATACCCTTAAAGTTTCCTATTTACTTAACATGCGAAAAAGTCGAATTTTTGTACATAAATCTAATATTTAAACACGATAATATGTTACAAACAATTCAGAATTTCAGTTTATTGTTCAGAATTCGTTAGCCAAAAAATAATCACTTGTAAATTTTGAGGGTAAATGACTTTAAGCCACTTTTATGGTTCCTCAAAGAAAACCCCTCAAGTTTTACTTTTTTCAGTTAAGTCGCGGAACCAATGTATTTTCTAGACGTTATGAAGACTTTAATTAATAGTAACAAAATAACAATTTCTTGAAAAAATTTCACAATTATTTGAATAATACTTGTTTGTTCCAGTATATTCACCTAAAAAAAGCAGGAGAAACATTTCATTTCACTAAATTTTCGATAGATTTTAATATTTTAAGGTACAAATTAATTTTCTAAATTATTTAAACAATTTCTTTTTGCTTGAATCCAATATAATATAATATAATTTTAAGATTATTTAAACTAATTATTCCATTGTTTTAATTGATCAAAGAATTCCTAACGTCTAAAAAATATGTTTATTCCTCGAATTACTTGAAAAAAATTGTTTAAGCAAATTAAAATTGTTTAAACAATTTGCGATTTGTTAAAATATGTCTGGGTATTTTTAAATGACCAATTATTGATTATTAATTGAAAAAAATTTCAAAAAGCGTTAATAAACCGCAATATTGAAAGTCTATTTATTCACTCATGAAGTTTTTGTTGGGGGCCCGTAAGATTTGCTTAAAGTTAGTAATCAATTGGTAACAATGCAAAATTTCAACATTTTTTATTGCAAATGTTATGATTTAAATCGTATTTAATTATTATCCAATTTATGGGGAGAAGCAAAAACCTTTCTAGTAAATCAATTTACAACTGATTGATTGAATTGTATCATTTTTTGTGGGTGGATTGATCAGTTTAATATACATGTAATAATCTAATCTAAATTTCGGTGGACTTAGCACCGTCTTGCTTTCCCTAGAATTATAAACAAAAATAATACGTTAATCGTTATTAATATAGTTGGTGCAGAACCTAAAAAACATAGAAAAGTCATGGAATTTTGACAAATAATTTTTCAGTAAATTGACTTTCAATATTTTCAGCAAACCCGCCGCCATTTTCTCTTTTTTTTATTTGTAGAAAATTTGCGTTTTTGTCTTAAAAAAGCACCTGTTTTTATAGAGAATTTCCTTTTTTGACTTGAAATATCAACAATTTGGTTGAGATTTTTTTTATTGAGTGAAAAATTTTTCTTGGTTAAAAATTCATAAGGACTAACCTGGAAAAATAATATAGTAGATAGGGACAGTGGGAATCTCGTTAATCCATTCAAGCGCGTCACTAATTAGATGACGAGGCATTTGGCTATTTTTTTCGCGATGAGCTCTTCGTAGGTCGAATTGCTCATTCACGATTTACGCATCTACAATTAATACCCTTTGTCCTTTGATCGCCACTGTGACTTTAAAGTCACATAACTGCTTACCGCATTATGCCTTTTAATGCGGGACACATGAGTCCTGAAGCATTTCTGCACAACATGATTCAAGGTTTCTATTGCATTAGATTCCTTGAGACCAGCTCCGTCCACCGAATGGTGAAGTTTGCCGGCCCACATGGTATCAATGTCATCACGTAAGTTCAACACGGTTCCTTGATCTATTAATCGTCGATCGCACTGGTCGATCTCTTTTTGCAGAAACTGATGAGCAGCTCTATTGACCACACTCACCAGTGACTTCAGTCTTTCTTTTCTTAATAACGGCGCTATCCATCTCATCGATGGGATTTCAAGACCTCCTTCTTGAACTATAGCATGAACATACGCATTAGGTACGTCGTGAGGCAAGTTGAGCCATTCACGAATGGCTCTTCCTACCTTCTTGTCTGCACACTTGAGAGTGCCAAGCATGACATTACCCAATGCAAGCTGATGGTATAGCTTAGGCAACACATACGTACGAAGAGCAAAAAGTCTCTGTTGCGGTTTAAGAGGGCCCCTTTTTAGACTGTCTAAGTCTTTTTCTAAGATTTCGCTTGAAGAGATCTTCTTTCTCCCCGCCCACGTACAGTAGACACTTTATCTCTAGGAGACGGTTTGAAACCGAGAGTGAAACTCTTGTCAATATTTATAGATAAACCACAATCAGACAAAAATTCCACTAGCCGATTCAACGCCATTTGTAAGCCACGCGATGTTGTTGCGTTAAGGTTTATATCATCTGCAAAGGCTGAAGCGTTGACAGTACGATCTCCAACTTTGATCCCTACCTCATTAGGTAGGGCCTCAAAAAGACGGCGCACAAGGATGTTAAATAAAGGCGAAGACAACGGATCGCCTTGCCTTACACCTCTTTTTGGGTAAATTTTGTTGGAGATCCATTCATGCCCTTGCAAAATCGTGTAACCTTGGCTGTATACATGAGTCATGTATTCGACAAATTTCGTTGAAATACCAAATGATTTCATTGCAGCTATTAACGCTGAGTGCGAAACATAAGGAAAAGCTTTTGCGACATCCACCGATGCCATGCAAAGAGGCTTATAACATTGATGTTGTTGTTTCAAAATAAAGTCAAGTTGAAAAACGTGATCCCTACATCCGTCAACATGACTTCTAAAACCTCTCTGCCTTACATCGATTTGTATCGCCTCTTCAAGTCTACAGGCAAGGATTCTATGGAATCCTCTTACTAACACAGATGGAATTGTGATAGGCCTGTATTTTTCCGGTTCACCCTCATGATCTTTCTTCGGGATAAAAATGGTTCTTGACGCTTAATAGACTCTCCGGTAATCTTCCAGTCCGGAGGAAAAGGTTAAAGATATTGAGAAGTATTCCTTTCGGAAACCTCCCATAGTCTTCACCAGTAAGACCATCAGGTCCTGGAGCAGTTTTTGTTTTAACTCCGATTTTACTGATTTCCTCTAATGTTACTGGCCTCCAGAGGTCAATCATTTGATTCTCCTGTTGTTGGAATGTCGGAGCGGCTGAAGAGTGCTGTGTCAATACATTTCGCCAATTTGGCTCCATGATTTTTCTCCTAGGTTGTGTGGACTTGGTGAAACCGTATAATATGCTTTCCACACACCTTTTCCTGCTTTTCTTATAGAGAGTTTGACACATAGCATACTCTTTTCTCCACAGTTTTCTCTTAGCTGTATGTTCTTTTTTCTGCTCTTCTACATCGGAACAGATCCGATGAAGAGCTAGCGACTTGTACTTATCCTCTACATCTTCCGCAGGTGCCTTAAGAGAAGTAAAGAATAAAAGGAAGGGATCTTCCTGTTGATGTAATAAAGATGAGCGCTCTCGGCTTCGCCTTGGACGCTCACTTTGTTCTTCTCTCACTATTTCAAGTGCGTCAAGAACTAATTCTTTATATGCTCTATTAGCTCGGTGCGATTTGATTGAATCATAAGATCTATGTTGGAATTCCTTTGCCAATTCCTGATTCAAAAATCGTTCGCCTGCTATAGTCAATTCTGCCTCATTTCTTGCCATTATTAAGTTTTCCTCATGAGTCCACATCTGATTTTTCCGACCAGTATTCATAAGTTGGTCTGCGAACTGGGGGTGCTCAGCTCTTCGATGGATACCCAGGCTTCTTTTAGTGCCGAACGAATTATTGCATCCTGGAAACTCACACAGAAATGCGTTATGTTCGGCTTCACAATCACCCTCTAAAGGTAAGGGTCGGCCAGTGGGCCGACCCTGGTTCATCCGAGGCTGGTTTCTTGTAATGGGACCTTTAGTTTTTAAACGCGAGTTGGAGTGTTAACCCAAAACGCCCGTTTTGCCTTAACTCCGTAACCGTTATAAACGGAAAGCAGAACACCTGATCACTGATGTTGTGTGATAGGGGTAGTACGGAATTTTACCGCTTTTTGCTCAGCTAAAGCGGGGTCGCTACGCCCCGAACGAGTAAACAGACAGGTGAGACTAATCATCCCCGCACTGATGTTACCCAGAAGAAGGGTGGCCTGACGCTCTTGTTTTGTCCTATCAATATTCAAACCATGCAAGCCAGAAAAACTTTCAAAGTAGCTCACGCCTAGGTTTGCAAAAGTAGTGTATTTTTAAGAATTTTCTAAGTCCCTCCCGCCTAGGTTTGAAAACATAGAAAACAAAACCAGAAAAATATTCTAAGTTTCTCGCGCCTAGGTTTAAACTAGACGTGTGCCCGAAGAAGATCTCTCGGATCTTTCTCTTCTTTATTTTGGAATCAAGACGTTAAGTCAGAATTATTCTAAGTCGCTTGCGCCTAGGTTTGCAAAAATTTGCAAATTTCTAAGTCGCTCGCGCCTAGGTTTGCAAAGATGGTCTATTTTGAACCACACAAATTTCTCTAAGTCGCTTGCGCCTAGGTTCGAAATAAAGATAGACGTCACAGAACGCCGAGCTCGGCTCGAGCCACAGTACTCAAGAGAGTCATAGTTACTCCCGCGCCGTTTACCCGCGCTTGCTTGAATTTCTTCATGTTGACATTCGCATTAGAGCACTGGGCAGAAATCACATTGCGTCATCACCCGCGAGGGCCTTTCGACCAAACTTTTACCATTATCTCTATGGACCCGTCCGAAACTTTCGTTTCTTTACGTTACGTTATTCAAAAAGTATCGAATATTTTGTTTTCTTTTCGTTACGTTTTAACAATTTAGAACACAAATATAAAAGAAATTGTTATAACGTCATATTTTACCTGTCTGCCTTTTAATATTTACATGAGATACATAAGAATTCGAGTAAAATATTTGTTTACAATTAGGCGTAATTAAAAAATTCCGTTATAATTTTGGTATTTTGTATAAAGCAACCTAAATCAAATGAATATAGTTACGTTTTGGCAGTATAGGTCTTTGATTGTCCACGATTTCAAAATTTTAAATTCCAATACTAATAACTTTGTGAATAAAAAATATGCAAGTCAGTAAGAACGTCTTAATCCCTTTGAAAGATAACATATTTAAGTGAAAAATTATACTGTTACTTAAGCTGCCTACCAGATTAAAAGTTTGTTCGATCATTTGAGCATATTAATTTGAAAGGAATGTGTCTATTCAACAATTTCCTACTTTTCATTTGTTTTGTTATTCAACATCACATTTTGTCCATCTCTTCACGTAAATTCAGTCATTACGGCCATTCCAAAATAATATAATCCAGACTGTTAAAACAATTTTTTTAATAGCTATATTTAACAATTCAGCTATTTAATATATATTCTATTACTTGTGGTACAGAAAAAATTGTGTAAAAATATTTGTTTTTAGTTTATTTTTCAGAAATTTTTCTTCAGGGCATCAAGAAACAGAAAGTACTTTTGATTTCTATGGTGTTATTGTGGTCTTGTATTAATTACTAAAAGTACTGGATTATTAATTTAAATATTCAATGAAACCTACAATTATTTGTCTACTTATTCATCTAGAATGCAGAAGAGTTGTTTGGTTTGCAATTCTTTTTTTATGAACTTCTAAGATTCGATTTGAGTGGTCCCATCCTTTACCAAAATAATAGAAAAGTTTATCTCAATTCCTTCAGTATGCGATAAAAGATTTAAAATTTTAGATCTAAAGTTAGTTTGAGGTAATACGCATCATAGTTAATTTTGAAAAGTTGTATAATACTCGGAGAATACGAAAAAGTGGTAACGGATGGGACATTTGGCTTTTCAAAGCCTAATCGCCTGACCATTAGCCTAATAAGGGTGCTTAAGAAATTATAAATTTTTGTGTTGTATTCTGCAAAATAATTTCAAATTATTTTGAACCTTTTGTATATAAAGTGATTTACAAATGTTCAAGAACTTGAATGACAAAGATATTCTTAACTATTATAATTCTGGCAAATTCTTCTTACAGGATTCAAGGAACATTGTACATATTAAATTAAATGCACTATTCCTAATGCGTTGCTTTATTTACAAAGGGATTAAAACCTATATAAGATTACAGCTCAAGTTTAAGAATGCCATAACTGTGTTAGCAAGCTTATACAAAGTATCTAGTTTCTGTTTGCACTCAGTGATGTTCGTCGTTCGGATTTTATTTCATCCATATTTTGGTAAGTTATAAACATATTTGTCATACTGTGATTTACATTAATGTAAACAGATTATAATATTATTTTATGTCTATTTAGAATATTTTACTGAAACTAAAAATATAATTCGTGGCCTTTTTTACAGATAATGGCAACAGTTATTAAAAAAGAGCTGATGGCCAATTCCAGAGAAATGAAGAGAAAGGATCCAGAGAAAATAGGATGAATATCTGAAGAAAGATTGCTACAGAAATATTATTGCGACAAGTGAAAAACGTCTAAGAATGTCCAAAGAGGAGAAACACATACATTAGAGAAAAAGAAAAACTGAAGAAGAGGGCACAGCGACTAAAGAAGAAAGCTAATACACCCTGGATCAAAGCTTCTGTCACTAAAAGAAGAGATGCTTATAGCTGTCCTCAAACATTTGGCAAGGCATTTTAGAAAGCTGCTAGTAAGCTACCTACTTGTCATACTAAGAACCAAGCAGTTGTTAAGGTGTTATTTTTTAGAGTTTTTGAATCAGAAGATCAGAATAGCTACAGGACTTTGGTTGAAAATAACAAAAGGAAGTTAAGGGCGCAAAGTGATCGACGTAAATTGGTTGAGGATAATTTAGATCATTCTAAATATGCAGTTTGGACATTTTTGAAAGTAATCGGGGCATTTATTAAAAAAGAATTTCCACTTGTTAAAAGTCTGGTTATTTTTTCTGACAATGCTTCTAGTCAATTCAGAAATAGATTCACTGTGTCCAATATTTGCTTTTTAGACATTGATCTTGACTTTGATTTTGTCGAATGAAATACATTCGCTCCTTACCACAAAAAATGTGCTGTAGATGATATTGATGGAAGTTTAAAAAGCTTGGTATGAAGGAAAATTGTAGCTTAAATTTTGCATGTCAATTCCGCCAAAGATACCTTGTTGCGAAAAAATATTGTAAAAAAACTATCGTTTTTTATGTACCGATGAAAGATATCTCAGAGAATCAAAAATTTCTTGATGCGAGGTGGAATAATGTTTTAAAAGTGCAAGTGACACTAAAAGGATCGAAGATTGTCTTAGGCTTAAGCGCATTCCATCATTTTAAAAAATTAGACAATTATCGTATTGTTGTTGGGCAAACTTCAAACTAGAATGCTATTTTATATTCTTTTTCAATGCAAAATTAAGCGAAAACTGGGAATCATTCTGCATTTATACGATCCGTCCATCCACGTTGAATGGGTAGAAGTCAGATTTTGGGTTTTTTATTTAATTAAAAACCTGGCTCATTATCTTCAACTTTATTATTTCGCATTCTTAAATGAAATCATGCCAGTTGCGTAGAGCTTTTCAGATGAAACGTTTGTACTTGAAAGTTAAGGTGTATTAAATAAATTTAATGAATTTTTTTCATTAGTAAATTAATTATTCATAAACTTCTCCTGTATACTTCACGCTTTCGGAAAGATCGCACTTTCCCACCGCACTAGCTGAAAATAAGATCTGAAAGTATGATCCTAGGGATCAGTTGCTAAAATAATCAAAGGATTTGAAATATTTTAACACATTGTTCAAAAATCCTTCACATT
>JAAAKG020015182.1:0-20695 GCA_010014905.2 Druon quercuslanigerum | reverse complement strand
TAATATATGTTTGAAATGACTGAAACGTTTGAGAGATTATTTAAATCTTCAAAATCTTTAATTCTATCCGAAGTAATTACGAAATATTTGAAATCTTTGTAAAATTTTTGAAATCATTGAGAGTTTTATCAAACATTTAAAAATTTTTGGAAATATTTGGTATATTTTTTTAATTGTTGAGATCTTTGGTAAATCATTGAAGTCTTTATAAACTATTTTTAAACTATTCGCATAATATTTTTGAAATGATTGAAATCATTGAAATCTTTTTGAAATGTTTTAAATCCATCCGAAATCTTTACGAAATATTTGAAATCTTTGTGAAGAATATTTGGAAGATTTTCGAAATTGTTGAAATCTTTGGGAAAGAATAAAATTCTGTGAAATCTTTTAAATCTATCCGAAATCTTAGCGAAACCTTTAAAAACTTTGTGAAATGTCTTCGAAATATATCAAATATTTTATAATTATTTTATAATATTTTTGAAATGATGGAAATCTTTGGGGAATCATTGAAATCTTTGTGAAATGTTTTAAATCCATCCAAAATCTTGACGAAATATTTTAAATCTTTGTGAAGAATATTTGAAAGATTTTTGATATATTTGAGAATTGATTAAAATCTGTATGGAATCTTTGTAGAAATCTTTGCAAAATACTTAAAATTTCTTATAAATATTTGATAATATTTTTGAAATGATTGAAATTTTTGGGAAATCATTGAAATCTTTGTGAAATCTTTTAAATCCATCCGAAATCTTTACGAAATATTTGTAATCTTTGTGAAGAATATTTAAAATTGGTCAAATATTTAATTTTTTTAATCTATCCGAAATCTTAGCGAAACCTGTAAAATATATTTGAAATATTTTATATTATGTGCTGTTATTTTTGAAATGATGGCAATCTTTGGGAAATCATTGAAATATGAATGAAATCTTTTTAATCGATCGGAAATCTTTGCGAAATGTTTGAAATCTTTGTGAAATCATTAGGAAATCATTTAAATAATTGTGAAATATTTGAAATATTTGAAGTATTTGATAATATTTGTGAAATCGTTTAAATCTTTGTGAAATATTTCAAATTTTTGGGACGTCATTGAAATCTTTGTGAAATCTTTCTCAAATCGTTCAAAAATTTCAAAATATTTTTTAAACATTTGTAAATTTATTGAAATCGTGGAGAAATCATATATGCCTTTTCGAAATATTTAAATGTATCCGAAATATTCGCGAAATATTTAAAATATTTTTGAAATCTTTGAAATATTTTTGGTAATATTTGTAAAAATGAATGAAACCTTTGTGAAATCATTGAAAAATCATTCAAATCTTTTAAATCTATTCGAAATCTTTGCGACATTTTTTAACCTATGGTAAACCATTCTAATCATTGTGAAATCTTAAATATTTTTGAGATATTTAGTAATATTTTTGAAACTATTCAAATCTTTTTAAAATCTTTTAAATCTTTGCGAAATATTCGAAATCTTTCTGCAAATCTTTGCGAAGAAATCTTTGAAATTTTAGAAATATTTGGTAATGTTATGATGAAATTATTGAAATCTTTGGAAAATCATTGATATCTTTGTAAAAAATTTTAAATCTATCAAAAACATTTTTGAAATATTTAAATATATTACAAATACTTGATCATATTTTTTGAATGATTGAAATCTTTGTGAAATCTTGAAACAATCCTTGAAATATTTCAGAAAAATGTGAAATATTTTTGAAATATTTGATAATGTTTGTGAATTTTTTTTAATCTTTTTTAATTCTGTGTGAAAACTTTCAGAAATTTTCGAAAGATTTTTTAAGCATTTGTGAAATTATTTAAACTTTTGGAAAATTATGTATGCCTTTGTAACATTTTCTAATCTATTTGAAATCATTGTGAGATCTTTGCGAAATATTCGAAATCTTTTAAATGGTTGGGAAATCATTAAAACCCTTTGAAAATATTTCTGAAGTATTTTTTGTATTTTTGAAATTGTTGAAATATTTGCGAAACATGTGAAACCTTTGATTTCGTAATATTTATGAAATGATTGAAATAATTACGAAATCAATTAAATTTTTGTGCAATCTTTGAAAAATATCTGAAATTTGTATGAACTAATTGAAGTCTTCATGAAATCTTTGAAATCTATCTGAAATATTTGCGAAATATTTCAAACTTTTGTAACAATTTTCTGAAATGTGCTAAATATTGAAAATATTTTTTAAATGTTTGGCAATATGTGTGAAATTATTTGTAATATTTGTGAAATTACTGAAATCTTTATGAAATATTTAGGAAATAATTAAAGCCTTTGTAAAATTCTTAAAATCTATCCAGAATTTTTGAGAAATATGTTAAAACTGAAATATTTGAGAAATCATTGAAATGTTTGGGAAATCTTTGTCAAATCTTTCTGACATCTTTAGAAATCTTCGAAATATTACAAATATTTGTCAATATTTGTGAAATTATTGAATTCAAAAAAACCGTAAACAAATATAACCCCCCTCTTAATGTACATAATTTTCATTTTCCAGAAATGTTGCCTGACTTCTCCTTGATTAATTTTTCATTTTACTTGATCATTGATATTCAAATATTAGCATTTTAATTTTGTAATACGTTTAACATATAATTTTTTATGATAGAATGAAACAGAATTTCAGATTCAAATTTAAAATTTGCAAATTTATTAATTTATTTCTAACAAAAAATGCGTTTTACAATAAAAATGGATTTTTAATAAAATACTTGAATTTTCGACAAAATAATTTAATTTTTAACATAATGTAGTTGAATTTTTAACTACAAAAAAAAATTTTAAAACAGAAAGACGAATTTTCAACAAAGATTTTTGACTCAAGAAAGAAAAATTTATCTAAGGGATCGTAATTAAATTACGTAACAGCTTAGGGGGGTTCTTCACTCATGTACGTAATTTTTGCAAATTTATAAAATTTTCTTTTTGTTTAAAATTCCTATTTTTGTGTTGAAAAGTCAATTTAAATTTTTCCGAATGAAAATTCAACTCTTTTTTTTTTGAAAATTTGCCTTTTTGATTTAAAAATTCATCTTTTTTAAACAAATTTTCATTTTTGTCCAACAAAAATGAAACTGTTTGGTTGAAAATTTAACAAACTTAATAAAAAGTCCTACTTTTTTGTTCAAAATTAGACTATTTAGCAGAAAATAAACTTATTGTTTGTAATTCTTATTTTGCTTTTAAAAAGTCAACTGAAATCTTCTTTGGATAAAAATTTAACTATTTTTTAAAGTTCTTTGTAGGTTGATGTCTGTTAGAAGAAATTTCGTTTTTCTGGATTAAAAATTTAACTATTCAGTTGAAAAGTCAACCTCTTTTTTGAAAATATTTCTTTTTGGATTTTAAAATTCATCTTCTTTAGCAGAAATGACATCTTTCTTGGATAAAAGTGCAACTGTTTGGTTGAAAATTCTGTTGTTTTCTTGGAAATTTAACTATTTCATAAGAAATGCCCTTTTTGTTTACATTTAATATTTTTGTGTTGAAAAAATAATTGAAATCTTTTCTGGATAAAAATTCAACTTTTTTTTTAAAATGAAAATTAAAAAAAGATTAAAAATTCATTTATTTTAAAAGAAATTTTATTTTTCTTGATTAAAAATGCAACTGCTCGGTTTAAAATTGACTTTTGGTTTAAAATGTATATTTTCGTATTAAAAAATAAACTAAAATCTTCTCTGGATTAAAATTCAACTTTAAAAAATTAAAAATGCATCTGTTTTAGTATAAATTTTATCTACCCTGTTTAAAAATACAACTTTTTCGTGGTGAATTCAACTATTTTCTTAAAAATTCATTCTTTTTGGTTAAAAAAATTACTCTTTTTGATTTGAAAATTTAATTTTCATCGTAGAAATTTAAATTCTCGTTTAAAATCTTATATTTTGATCGTGAAATAGCAACTGAAATCTTTTTTTAAAAGAAAATTCAACTACTTTTTTGAAAATTTATCTTCTTGATATAAAAATCCATCTGTTTTAATACGCAAAACTTTTTTTATTCAAATGCAACTTTTTGGTTTAAAAATATGGCGTTCAAGTTTTTTGTTTGAAAAATTTGGTTGAATCACTTTGTTAAGAAATAATTTTTTTCTTGAAGATTTATATTTTGAACGGAAAATTTATCTCTTTGGTTAAAAGTTTAACTATTTTTTTTAAATATTTTTTTTTAATGAGAATTCAACTACTTGGGTAAAAGTTCACCTATATTGTTAAACATTTATTTTTTGATTAAAGGCTCTTGTCTTCGGTTGAAAATTTAACTGTTTAGTCTAAAAGCTTTTTCTTTTGTTTAAAATTAATTTTTTAAACTTAAAATGTCACTTTTCCATTTTTTTAAGATTGATACGTTTTAGTTGAAAATTTTTCTTTTTAGTAAAAAAATAAATTATTTTCTTGGTTTTGAATTTCATCTTAGTTGGATAAAAATGCATCAGTTTCGTGGAAAATCAATTTTTTTCTGGAAAGTCATATTTTGGTTTGAAAATTCAATGTTTGTGAAGAAAACTTCTTTTTGGATTCAAAAGCTCAACAATTTAGATAAACTATTATTTCTTTCTGGATTTAAAAATCGTTATTTGTTGAAAATTCGCCTTTTTGGGTTAAACAATTTTTTTTTATAAATTTCATTTTTTTATTTAAATATTAACTATGGCACTTTTTCTTAGAAATTTAAAATTTTATGGTGAAAACTCAACTATTATCTTCAAAATTTAACTATTTTGTTAAAAATTTAAGTATTTTTTTAAGAAGTAATTAATAAATTAAAAAATTTTGTGAATGAAAGATTATTTAAGGGCATTTTTAAAATGAATTCCTTGGACACACTGCTTAATTCTACTAGCAATAAGTAGCCGATAAAATTTTTCGTAATTTAAGCACGGCCCCTAAGATATTTGATCAGATATTTTATTTAATTAGAGTTTTTTTTAATTTATGTAGATTGACTACTTAAACGAGGTTCTTGCTGTTTCGGGAACGGACGCTATTGAGATCTGGAGACCCAAACGAGAAACCGAATGCACTTTGTGATACTGTTAAGTATACGAGACATAATATTTTAATAATTTTAACTGGAAAACTACTTTATATAATTCTTATACTATGACTATTTTAAGTATAAATAATAAGGCGGAAATTTATTTGAGATTAATTTAATACGTACCGAATAAAGAATTTCTATCTATCCTCTTTTAATTATTTATTACCATGTCTTATGTGTTTTAAATTAAACTAAATATTTTATTTAAATAGGATAGTGCGTAAAATCATGATATTTAATAAATATACGAAAAAAACTAATCCAGTTCTCTTAATTCATTAACGTTTCATAAAATATTTTATTTTTAAGCAGCCATAATTTTTTCTAGCAGTTAACAGGTTTTTTTAAAATTGTTATTTAAAATAAGAAACTGGGAAAAATATGTCTTCGGCATTCCAAATTTTGTACCTAATTGGGAATTTTTTTAAAATTCAAAGATAGAAAAATTTAGTTGAAAAAATTAAAAAACGAGTATTTTGTGGTTAAAGGTTTCTGATTAGAAAATTTTTAATTTACAGTGTTTGAAATGCAAAAATTTCTAATTTTGTGAATTCAGATTCGAAGTTTTAATTTTTTCAAATCACACGCCTTAACATTTCGACATTTTTAAGTCGAAAAAGTTTTAATTCGAATTGTTTTAAATTTAATTAAAGATTTCATATTTTCAAGAAACTTTCCCTTTTTCTAGTTTTTTTCGCTTAAATGCGAACTGAAGAAAAACCAACTGTTTTTGGTTGACAGTTCATTCTTTTTAGTTAAAAATCAGACTATTTAGTTGAAATTTTAATTATTTTATTCATAATTATAGTTAAAAATTCACCTCTTTGATTGACTGCTTTATTTAAAAATTGTATTACTTTATTGAAAATCCAACTATTTTTTTGATAATTCATCTCTTAAGATCAAAAATTTCTCTTTTCTTACAGAAATATCATCTTTATTTGATAAAAATATACATTTTTTTTGTTGAAAATTAATCGACACTGGTTGAGGATTCAACTATTTTGTTATAAATTCGTCCTTTTTGGTTCATTTCAACTCTTTTTTTAATTAAAATAAAAATATTTTCTTGTCTAAAATATTAACTAGTACATTTTTTTAATTTATCTTTTTTGGTTGCAAAATCAACTTCTTTATTAAAAATAAGACTTTATTGGACAGAAAATTCATTCTTGTAAATTAAACATTTCTCTTTTATGATTAAAAAGTATTATTTAAAAAAATATCATTTGATAAAAACTCCGCGGTCTTGGTTAAAAATTAACGTTTTTTGAAAAAAATTAAAAGTCTTCTGATATGTTCATCGTTTTTTGGCATGAAAATTGATATATTTTATTGAAATTTGTCTGTTTCATTTGATAGTTCAACTGTTTTATTGTTAATGTCATCTTTGAGTACAATTTTTAAAAATTTAAATATATAATCGAAATTTCATTTTTTCATTTTAGATTCACAATTTAAGCTAAACATTTATTTCTTTGCTTAAAAATTAATTTTGTTGTTGTTAAAAATTAAGGTTTTTAACTTAAAATGTAACTATTAAATTTTCAGTAGAAAAAAGTTAAAAATTCATATATTTTGTTAAAAAATTCGCCTGTTTTTGTTAGAAAATTAATCATCTTTGTAAAAAAATAATCTTCTAAGCTGAATATTCGCCTATTTTTGTATAAAATAAAATTTTTCGATCAAAAATTTGTGGGTTGAAAATTAATCTGTTTTAGTTGAGGATTCAAGTATTTTTTTGAAAAATTCGTCTTTTTTGCCTAAAAATGAATTTTTGTTGAAAAATTCAACTGTCTTTTAGAATATTCATGTTTTCCCTTGAAAATTTAACTAATTTATTGAAAATTCGTTTGTTTGCTTGAAGTTTTAACTATTTGGTTGTAAATGCAACTATTTGAATCAAATTTAATTTTTCTTCGTTGACAATTATCTGTTTGTTAAAATTTTAACTTTTCAGGTTCATAATTCAACTGTGCTTTAAAAAAAAGTTTCTTTTTGTCTTGGAAGTTCAATAGTTTTTTTTTAAATATGACTTTTTGAGTATCAAATTCGTTGGTGTGGATTCTAAATTCATTTTTGTATGGAAAATTGAACTTTTTGGTGAAAAACTCATTTTTCTTGGTTGAAAATAAACTTTTTGGTTTAAACTTCATCTGGGTTAGTTGAACACAATCTATTTGTTGAACATTCAACTTTTGAGACTGAAAAATCAAATATATTTTTAAAAATTTGTCTTTTTCACTTAAAAATTCATCTTTTGTGGTTAAAAATGTACTTTTTTGGTTGATAATTTATTTTCCTTGGTTAAAAATAAATTTTTTTGTTGAAAATTAAACAGTCTTTTTAAAATGTTGTTTCATCTGATTGATTGAAATTTCAACTATTTGGTTGTAAATGCAACTATTCGAATAAAAATTAATTTTTCTTTGTTGCAAATTATCTGTTTTGTTAAAAAAAAAATCTGTTTTGTCCTTTAACAAATTTTCTTTTTTGCTTGAAAGTTCAACTATTTAATTGAAGTTTAATCTCTTTTCTTCAAAAATTCGACCACTTGGTTGAAAATTTAATTTTTTTTTCTAAAGTCGTCACTTTTAATCAAAAATTCAATAGTTTTTTTTTAATCCGACTTTTTAAACATCGAATTCGTTCGTATGGATTCTAAATTAATTTTTTTTATGGGAAAGTCATCTTTTTGGTGGAAAGTTCATTTTTCTTGTGGAAAGTTCATTTTTCTTGGTTGAAAATGAACTTTTTTGTTTAAAATTCATCTATCTTCTGAAAAAATCGTCTTTTTTCTTGGAAATTCACCTTTTTTGTATTAAAACAATCTATTTGTTGAAAATTCAACTTTTGAGACTGAAAAATCAACTATAATTTTAAAAAATTTTATTTTTGACTTAAAAATTCAACGTTTTCAGGATGATAAATTAACTACTTTCGAAAAATTGCATCTTTTTGGCTTGAGAATTCAACTTTCATGGTCGAAAAGTCATCTTTTTTGGTTGATAATTCATCTTCCTTGGTTGAAAATAAATTTTTTTGTTGAAAATTAAACTGTCTTTTTAAAATGTTGTCTTTTTGCTTAAAAATTCAACCATTTTATTGAAAATTCCTCTGATTGATTGAAATTTCAACTATTTGGTTGTAAATGCAACTATTTGAATGAAAATTAATTTTTAATTGAAGTTTAACTTTACTTTAAGTTTCACTTTTTGAACATTAAATTCGTTCGTATGGATTTAAATTTAATTTTTTTATGGAAAAGT
Source organism: Druon quercuslanigerum (assembly GCA_010014905.2). NCBI lineage: Eukaryota > Metazoa > Arthropoda > Insecta > Hymenoptera > Cynipidae > Druon > Druon quercuslanigerum. The sequence goes on along the minus strand of JAAAKG020015182.1, from coordinate 12,337 downwards.
GATCTTTTTGGTGGAAAGTTCATTTTTCTTGTGGAAAGTTCATTATTCTTGGTTGAAAATAAACTTTTTTGTTTAAAATTCATCTATCTTTTGAAAAAATCGTCTTTTTTCTTGGAAATTCACCTTTTTTGTATTAAAACAATCTATTTGTTGAAAAATCAACTATAATTTAAAAAAATTTTCTTTTTGACTTCAAAATTCAACGTTTTAAGGATGATAAATTAACTACTTTCGAAAAATTGCATCTTTTTGGCTTGAGAATGCAACTTTTATGGTCGAAAAGTCATCTTTTTTGGTTGATAATTCATCTTCCTTGGTTGAAAATAAATTTTTTTGTTGAAAATTAAACTGTCTTTTTAAAATGTTGTCTTTTTGCTTAAAAATTCAACTATTTTATTGAAAATTCCTCTGCTTGATTGAAATTTCAACTATTTGGTTGTAAATGCAAATATTTGAATGAAAATTAATTTTTAATTGAAGTTTAATCTCTTTTATTTTTTCAAATCCGACTTTTTGAATATCAAATTCGTTGGTATGGATTCTAAATTATTTTTTTTTTTTAGTAAATTCATATTTTTGGTGGAAAATTCATTTTTTTTGGTTGAAAATGAACTTTTTTGTTTAAAATTCATCTATCTTCTGAAAAGTTCGTATTTTTGTTTGGAAATTAAACTTTTGAGGTTTAAACTTCATCTGGCTTAGTTGAAAACAATATATTTGTTTAAAATTCAACTTTTGAGACTGAAAAATCAACAATATTTTTAAAAATTTGTCTTTTTAACTTGAAAATTCATTTTTTTGTGGTTGAAAATGTACTTTTTTTTATGAAAATTCATTTGTCTTGTAAAAGATTCGTATTTTTGCCTTAAAGTTCAACGTATTCAGGATGAAAAATCAACTACTCTGGAAAAAATGCATCTTTTTGGCTTGAGAATTCAACTTTTATGGTGGAAAAAGTCATCTCTTTTCGTTGATAATTCATCTTCCTTGGTTGAAAATAAATTGTTTTGTTGAAAATAAATTGTTTTGTTGAAAATTAAACTTTCTTTTTAAAATATTGTCCTTTTGCTTGAAAATTCAACTATTTAATTGAAGTTTAATCTCTTTTTTTTTTTAAATTTGACCACTTGGTTGAAAATTTAATTATTTTTTTTTTAAAGTCATCACTTTTAATCAAAAATGCAATAGTTTTTTTTTAATCCGACTTTTTAAACATCGAATTCGTTCGTATGGATTCTAAATTAATTTTTTTATGGAAAAGTCATCTTTTTGGTGGAAAATTCATTTTTCTTGGTTGAAAATGAACTTTTTTGGTTTAAAACGATCTGCTTGTTGAAAATTCAACTTTTGAGACTGAAAAATCAACTTTATTTAAAAAAAATTTTCTTTTTGACTTAAAAATTCCACGTTTTCAGGATGATAAATTAACTACTTTCAAAAAAATGCATCTTTTTGGCTTGAGAATGCAACTTTTATGGGGGAAAAGTAATCTTTTTTGGTTGATAATTCATCTTTCTTGGTTGAAAATTAAACTGTCTTTTTAAAATGTTGTCTTTTTGCTCATAAATTGACAAGTTTAACTTTTCAGGTTGATTGAAAATCGATCTTTAGGGTTTTAAACTTAATTGTTTTCTAAAGAACTTCGACTTTTTAAATAGAAAATTCAAGGCTTTTTAAAAATTCATCTTTGAATAAAAAATTTGTCTTTTGGTTAAACATTCAATTACTTTGTTTGGAAATGCAATATATTTCAACTTCTGGCATTTCGAAATAATCCCAGTTGACAAGTTTAACAGTTTAGAAAAAATTGTTTTAACTTGAAAAATTTATTTTGATTGGGCAATGACTATTTGAAAAACAATGAGAATTACGCACTCCACATTCCTTAACAAATGACGTTTTTATTACACTCATTCAATGTTTGATACTGCTTTTTCTTAATTATCTTTAAATTTTTTATTCGAATTTTTGTGGACATTTTTCGAAATTCTCTAAGAGGTTCTTTGTACTTTTATGCGAATTTTTTTAAGGATTTTAGTCGATCCGAGCCCTGGAAATTGATAGTAGAGTTTTGAAAAAAAAAATGAAAATATAGAAGAATTATGATTTTTAATTGAAATAGGAAATTTTCCGAGGCAATTATATGTAATTATATGTAATTCTGAATTAAATGAGAGAATTTTCAAGAGAAAAAAAATATAATTTAGGTCTGGAATAAGAAATTTTCGAAAATAATTATAATTCTGACTTGGAAGAAAAAATTTTTAAGAATAATTATGATTTTTATTTGGAACAGGAAATTTTCGAAAAGAACTATAATTTTAATAGTGCACAGAGAAGTTTCCAATTTCTCAATTCCAAGAAAAAATTCCATTTTGTAAACAAAATTGTAACTCTCACTTGGAATCAGGAATTTTACAAAAGAATTGTAATTCTGGCGCGACTAAATAAATTAAAAATAAAAAAAGACTTTTAAATATCATTCTTTTTGGTTGAAAATTGAATTATTTTCTTGAAAATTCAACAATTTGATTGAATTTTTGATTTGATTTTTCGGTTTGAAATTTCATCTATCTTTGTAGAAATTTAAAGTTTAAAAAAAACAATGCTAAGCTTTTGGTTAAAAATCAATCCGTTTCGGTTGAAAATTCAAAAATTTATTAGAAATTTTAACTTTTCGCTCGAAAATTAAACTAAAATGTTAAAATTTTTTTTAGTGAAATATTAATAATTATAGGCAAAAACTTATTTCTTCGATTCGCGTATTTTTTGGAAAGTTAAACTAAATTATTAAAAAAAATTTTTTTTGAAGATTTGTAATTTAAGTTGAATAATTATCTCTGGTTGAAAAATTTTTTTTTGATAGAAAATTTAACTGTTTGGTATAAAATTAATCTTCTGGGCTAAATTCAAATTCAAAATTAAATTAAATAAAATTAAATAATTTAAAATTAATTTATTTCATTTAAGATTCATAATTATAGTTAAAAATTGAACTACTTTTTTTGAAAATTTAACTCCTTGATTGAAAGTTGAACTAATTTAATTAAAATTAGTTTTTTTTTTTTTTGGTTGTAAATTAATTTTTTACCTGAAAATTTAACTTTTTGTTCGAAAATGCAACTGTTGTAAAAAATATGTTTTTTAAATAGAATATTAATTTTGCTAATTAAAAATTTAACTATTTCATATTTGGTTAAACACTGATCTTCTTTAGTTTAAAAATTCAAATATTTAATTGACAATTTATGTAATTTGTTAAAAATTTATCGGTTTTGGTAGAAAATCAAACTTTTTAGAGGACAATTCATCTCTTCGGTTAAAAATTGAACCAGTTGTTGGAATATTCCTCTTCTTTGGAAAAAATTCATTGGTTCGGTCGAAAATTAGACTATTTTTTTTAAATTCAAGTTTTTGGTTTTTTATTTATTTTTTAACTGAATATTTAACTGCTTTAGAAAGTTTGTTTCACATGAAATAATTTTATTCAATGAAAATTTAACTATTCCATTTTTTGTTAAAATTTGATCATCTTTCGTTTCAATTTTGAACGGTTGGGTTTCAATTTTGTTATTTGGTTAAAATTAATATATTTTGTGAGCAATTGATCTTTTTTAGTAGAAAATTTATCTTTTTTGTTAAAATATCATTTTTTTGTACAAAATTGAACTATAAAATTTAATTTTAACTACTTGATTGTAAGTTGAACTAATTTATTTAGAATTCGTTTTCTTTTTTGGTTGAAAATTAATTTTTTACCTAAAAATTTACATTTTTAATGGAAAATGCAACTATTGTCGAAATATGTTGTTTAAAAAAGAAAATTAATTTTTTTAAATAATAATTTTAATATATTTCATGGTTGGTTGAAAATTGATCTTCTTCAGTTAAAAATTTAAATTATTTAATAAAAAATTAACGTATTTTGTTGAAAATTCATCCTTTTTAACAGAAAATTCTTTCTTTCTGTAGAAAATTCAATTATCTCGTTCAAAATTTATGTATTTGGTAAAGAATTTGTATTTTGTAGTAGGAAATTATTCTTCTTTGTTAAAAATTAATTTTTTGGTCGATAATTGAAGTATGTTTTTAAATTGCTTTTTTGGTTGAAAATTAACTTTTTAACTGAAAATTTAACTGCTTTAAAGGGTTTTTTATACCAAATAATTTTATTAAATGAAAATTTAACTGCTATTTTTAGTTAAAAGTTAATCTTCTTTCTATTAAAAATTCAACGATTGGGTTGACATTTTTTTTTTAAATTTATATCTTTTTTGAGCAATTAATTTTTTTAGTAGATACTTGATCTTTTTGGTTCAAAATTAATTTGTTTTGTTAAAGATTAAACTACTTTATTGAAAACTCAACTACTTGATTGAAAGTTGAATTAATTTTTTTAATATTTTTTTTTTGAACAACTTTGTTTTAACTGAAAATTTAACTTCTTTAGAATTTTTTTTTTTTAAGAAAGCTTAAGTTCCTTTTTTGGTTAAAAGTTGATCTTGTTTCGTTTAAAAATTCAACGATATTCTTAAAAATGTATATATTTTCTAAAAAATATTGTTCTTTTTAAATAGAAAATTTATCTTTTTTGTTAAAAATTCATTACATTTTTTTAAACATTGCACTACTTTATTTAAAATTTAACTCTTCGATTAAAAGCTGAATTAATTTTTTTTGCAATTTTTTTAACTGTGGATTTATATGCATTAGAAAGTTTTCTTTTTTATATCAAATAATTTTATTAAATTTAAATTTAATTTCCATTTTTTTATAAAAGTTAATCTTTTTTTATTTAAAAATTGAAACATTGGGTTGATATCTTTTTATTTTCTTGAAATTTCGTCCTTTTTGGTAAAAAATTATTTTTCTTGGTTGAAAAGTCAACAATTTTGTTTAAAATTTATATAATTTTTAAACAATTGATCTTTTTTAGTAGAAAATTCATCTTTTTGGATAAAAAATCAATTTGGTTTGTTAAAAATTGAACTACTTTATTGAAAATTGAACTACTTCATTGAAAGTTGAATTAATTTTTTTTAATCATTTTTTTTGGTTGAACACATCTTTTAACTGAAAACACAACTGCCTTAGAAAGTTTTTTTTGATATCTAATAATTTTATTAAATCAAAATTTAACTTCCATTTTTAGTTAAAAGTTGATCTTCCTTCTATTAAAAATTAAACGATTGGGTTGACATTTTTTATTTTGTTGAAATTTCGTCCTTTTTAGTAGAAAATTCATTTTTTTGGTTAAAAATTAATTTGTTTTTGATAAAAGATTGAACTACTTTACTGAAAATTAAACTTCTTAATTGAAAGTTGAATTAATTTTTTTAATCATTTTTTTTGTTTGTGCAAATTGTTTTTAACTGAAAATTTAAATGCTTTAGAAAGATTTTTTTTATATCAAATAATTGATCAAAGAAAACTTAAGTGTCTTTTTGGTTAAAAGTTGATTTTCTTTCGTTTAAAAATTCAACGATTGGGTTAACATTTTTTTATTTTGTTGAAAATTCGTCCTCTTTGGTAGAAAATTATTCTTCTTAATTGAAAATGCAATAATTTTGCTTAAAAATTTATATCTTTTGTAAAAAACTGATCTTTTTGGTTAAAAATTAAAAAAAAATTTGATTATTGAACTACTTTATTTAAAATTCAACTCCTCGATTGAAAGTTGAATTAATTTTTTTGGTTGCAAGTTTTTTTCAACTGAGGATTTATCTGCCTTAGAAAGTTTTTTTTTATATCAAATAATTTTATTAAATGAAAATTTAACTTCCATTTTTGCATAAAAGTTAATCTTTTTTCATTTAAAAATTCAAAAATTGGGTTGGCATTTTTTTTATTTTGTTGAAAATCTTCCTTTTTGGTAGAAAATTTAACAGTTTTGTTTAAAATTTCTATATTTTTGAACAATTAATCTTTTTTAATAGAAAATTGATCTTTTTGGTTAAAAATTAATTTGTTTTTTTAAAGATTGAGCTACTAGATTGAAAATTCAACTTCTCGATTGAAAGTTGAATTATTTTTTTTTTTTCGTTGAACAAATTTTTTTTTAATTGAAAATTTAAATGCTTTAGAATTTTTTTATATCAAATAATTGATCAAAGAAAACTTAGGTGTCTTTTTGGTTAAAAGTTGATTTTCTTTCGTTTAAAAATTCAACGATTGGGTTAACATTTTTTTATTTTGTTTTAAATTCGTCCTTTTTGGTAGAAAATTATTCTTCTTAATTGAAAATTCAACAATTTTTCTTAAAAATTTATATATTTTGTAAAAAATTGATCTTTTTTAACAGAAAATTGATCTTTTTGGTTAAAAATTAAAAAAAAATTTTGAACATTGAACTACTTTATTTAAAGTTCAACTCCTCGATTGAAGGCTGAAATAATTTATTTCGTTGAAATTATTTTTAAACTGAAAATTTATCTGCCTTAGAATTTTTTTTATATCAAATAATTTTATTAAATGAAAATTTACCTTCCATTTTTTCTTAAAAGTTGATCTTCTTTCATTTAAAAATTCAACGTTTGAATTAAATTTTTTTATTTGGTTAAAATCTCGTCATATTTGGTAGAAAGTTCAACTATCTGATTAAAAATGTATATATTTGATTAAGAATTCGTAATTTTTAGTTTAGTTGAAAATTTCTGAATAAATTAATGAAAAAAATTAGTTTGCAACATCTGCTTAAGATTGGGGGGGGGGGGTAAATTACAGAACATAAAAAAAGGAGTACGTGTTTCCAAATTTCAGAAAAAAACGTCATGTAATTTAAGCAGTCTCTAATGATTTATATATTAAACTTTAGAACCTGAAATATATCGTGTTAAACTAATATTTGAAACGATAATTTTGGAAAATAATTTTAATTCTAATTTCGAGGGGACTTTTTAATAAAATCTATGTTAAAATTCAGAATTACATTCTTTTGAAAAAATCCAGCTACAAATCAGGAAATATTTATCAATGTTTAGAAATCTTTTAAAATTGTTAAAAATCGTTTGAAATTATTTAAATTTTTTGAATGATTTTAAAATGACCGGGAAAAAATTAACAACTGACCGAGAGAAACCCGGAATTTAGTAATAATTTTTTTAATTCTTGTATTAATCTAAGTTTTTAATTATCAATACAATTTGGCATTTAAATTAAAAAAATCCTTAACCAAAATAAATAATTTAAAACAATTTCAAATTATAATTTTAAAAACTGCGCCAGAAGTTTCTGACTAACGTAGTAAAACAGATGGCGCCGAACTCATCCGGAAGTTATCGTCTGCTTTTAACCGACGCCTTCCCTTGTTTTTTTCACAAATCCTATCATTCCCGACTCTTCGAGACCAGAAAAATCATCCCAAATAACGAAAAGTCTCACTGAAAATCTCCAGGTCCCTTTTTTGGTTATGAACCATATCTCGCTTCAATTTTCAACACGAAAAAGAGACTTCCAACCCTCTTTAAATTCGTAACTGGTTATGCTCCCGGGTCGAGCTAGAAGGACGACTTGTGGGGGATTTCCGTTCGTTTGCGAGGTCAGAGAAGGCTGGCTGCGTTCGTCGGTGCTGCTGTTGAAAAACACGATGAAAATGGCGTGGACACCGCAAGAAGAAGGACTCAGGCAAATTTTGACGCTACTTCGGGAGTCTCAAAGTCCTAACACCGAGACTCAGCGAGCAGTTCAGCAAGTATCCTTTTAATTCATCATCAATTTTCCATCTGGAAACCTTCGAAAAAGTGTGTAAGTGATAACGCGCGCGAACTGTACGTCAGGCCGTTGCGGGGCCAAGGGCGTGCTTCTATTGACAAATTTTCTCGCTCGGGTGACTCCTCAACTCGAGACCATTTTTTATTTCCTTGCAAAATTTCCCCCATTTTCTTTCGTGTGCTCCATTTTGGGCAAAAAGAAAAAACCTTGTTTCTTCAAATCCGAGCGATCGATGGACACGCATTAACTTTTTTTTTTGCTTGGAAACGACGAAATTCTGAGACTTGGAACGGTTTTGAATCTTCGATCGTACACGTCTAGCCCACGTGCACTTCCTTGAATCGATCGACTTATGTTTAACACATTATTTAACTTTTCATGAGCTTAGATTTGGATTGCAGTTTTTCGTTTGTAAATTGCGAGTGATCTTTTTTTGAGCGAGGAGAAATAGCAGGGACTGTACTTTGCTGAGATGATAATGTTTTTCACATGTTTTGTATACAAAGATAAAGATGTATGATTTTGCAATATAATTATACAGATATAAAAAAAAATCTTTGAAATAAATTCCTTTTAAGAGAAGGTTTTCCTTAATTAATATTGCAATAGAAACTCGAAGAGTTGAACAAATTTCCAGACTTCAACAGTTATCTTATATTTGTCTTGACGCAATTGAAAACCGAAGGTATTTTTTACATTTACTTGAAATTTAAAGATTGGTCATCACTTTTTAAGTGTGATAAATATTGATACAACTTTATTTATTTTTTTATATCGCGAGATTAAGGTCTTGAAAAAATAAAAACTTTATTTTTTAAAGGAACAAATGAAAATCTTGCAGTACATTTCTGTCTAAATTGTTTGTAATTTTGGTTAGGCTTTTGTTTTAATTTTTTGAGAAAACGAAGCACATATTTTTAATTGCAAAAGTCTTAAATATTATTAATTATATACGAAATCCGCAGTATTTGAAGCAAAAGATAGAATATATCATATTTGAGACATAACCTCATTCGTGCGTGTGCATGTATGATAAGATGAATATTTTTCAAGATGGCATCCATATCTCATTGTCCGTTAAATTTAAAAAACAGGAAAATTTGAATAGCATTAAAATTCACTCTTTCGACTTTTTCTCGTTTTCTGTTTGATTACATGAGATAATTTTTGCTCAGAATTTATCACTTTTGGTTGAAAATTCTACTATTTGGTTGAAAATTTAATTATTTACTTAAAAATTTAACTGTTTCTTTAAAAAGTTATCCTTTTTTGTAAAAAAAATTAATCTTTCTTGGCCGAGGATTCAACTGTCTTTTTAAAGATTCATCTTTTTGTGGTAAAAAATCAACTTTTTCGTTGAAAACGTAGTTATTTTTTGAAAATTCAATTATTTTGTCAAAAAGTTATATATTTTCTTTCTCGAAATTCAACTCTCTTGTTAAACCTTTGTCATTTTTGGTAGATAATACGTCGTTTTGGATTGACAAATCGTCTATTAATAAGAAAGTTATTAATAAGAAAGCTATTTTGTTGAAAATTCGTCATTTTAGATAGTCGTTTTTATTGAAAATTGATCTTTTAGTAGAAAATTTATCTTTTTAAAAATTAAAAAAAAATTTTATACGGGAAATTAAATAGTTTTGTTAATAATGAATGTTTTTCATTTGAGAATTCATCCTTTTTTTTACAAAGCCATCTTTTTCGATCGAAAATTGAATTCTTTTCCTAAGAAATCTTTTTTACTTGATAATTTATGTTTCTTGGTTAAAAATTCAAGTGTATTCGAAAAAGATTCGTGTTTTAGATTGAAAATTTAACTTTTTTTTACAAAAATTCATTATTTTGTTGGAAATACAATTACTTTGTTAAACATTCATTTATACTGTTGCAACTTTGATTATTTTGTTGAAAATTCAACTATCTTGCTTATAAGTTATCTTTTTTTGCTCGAAATTCAACTGTTGTTTTAAAAATTCGTCATTTTTGATACATAATCCGTCATTTTGGTTTCAAAATTCATCTTTTGGTTAAAAATGAACCTTTTATGGTTGAAAGTTAATTTGTTTTAAATTGAAAATTCTACTATATGATGAAAACTGTAATTATTTGGAACAATTTTTTAAATAATTAAATAAATTTTCATCGTAAAAAATTAAAATGGTTGAGTTAAAAAGCCTTGATCTTAAAAAAAAATGTAAATGATTTTAAACTGACTTGTTTGAAATAGAAAGCATTGATCGGCAAAGTTTTAAGGAGCTTTTGAACTTAGAACGTTAATATTTTAATTTTTCTATTTAAAAAATGATTAATCTGTGAGTGAAATTTAATTCTAGTATATAATTGATAACCAAACACCTTTTTATTCCTAGAAAAAAATCGAGTATGTAAATAGATATTTCAAAGGCCTGAAAGGCTTGAAAAGAATAAAAACCTTTTTTTTTAAATTTCTAGGACAATTGAAAAAGATTTTTTATTTTGAAAATTACTTCAAAATAATGTTTAAACAGATTTCTAAAAAATTTCAGAAATGAATCTAAAAGATTGTGAGGTCATTTTTCTAATTTTGCAGGATTTTATAAAAAAAAATTAGGAAGAATTCAAATAATTTCAGAATACATTCAGAAGTTATAATAAAACTTAAAAAATAATTCTGAATTTGGAAAAATTAAAAACAATATTTAGGTTTTTCAATATTTTGAAATAAAATTTTCAAGTTTTTTAAGGATTTCTAGACTATTTAAAAAAAAAAAATAATTTAACTTATACCCTAAAAAGTGTTCAGTTAAAAAAATATCGTTCAAGTTATAATGGTTCTAGCTTAAAATTGGTCAAAAAACTACAATTTAAAAAAAATTTATTGTTCCCCAAATTAAATAATTGAATATGATAACGTGCATTTATACATTTCGAACTGAATCTGTGACCTCTACAAATTATAAAAGTGAAAAATTCAAAATTTTATAGTTTAAATTAATTTAATTGAATCAATTTGAATTAAAAAGTGTTGTACTTTCCATTGTATTATTTTTTTATTTTATATTATTGAGCATTTGAATACAAGAGTTCTACTTTGAGTGCTTTCAATTTCAGTTCATTTTTCATTAATACAAATAGAAAAATGCTTAAGAGTTCGAATTTTTTAAGTTTATTGACCGTGAAGAATATTTACAAGTTGGGAAAAAACTAGGAAATGACCGGCAATTTTTTCTTTTATTAAAACTGTCACCTTGATTATTCATTTTAGATAGATAATTAGTCTTATTGGATCGAAAATTCATCTTTTAAAAGAAAAGTAGTATTTTATGATCGAATATTTAAATATTTTCTCAAAAAGTAATCTTTTAAAAAAACTTCATCATCCTTTGTTGGAAATTCAACTATCTTCTAAAAGATTTGTCTTTTTGTCTAGAAAATTCAACTATTATGTTAAAACGTCGACAAAAATCCGACTGTTTTGTTAAACATTCGAATTTTTTGTTAGAAAATCTATTTTGGTTTAAAAGTTCTACTATTTTGTGTAAAAGGAATCTTATTCTATACAGTTAATTATTTTTAATTCAGAAGTCTAATATAAAATTTTTTGTCCTGAATTCACCTCTTTTGTTTTGAAAATTAAAACTATCTGCTGGATTATTAATTTTTGTTCGTTGAAAATCAATTTTTTTTATTGAAAATACATCTTTTCGGGTATAAAATACATGATTTTTGTTTGAAAACTTCCAGATTTTGTTGAAAATGCAACATTTCTGATTGTACTTAAAAAACAGTTTATTTTTTAATCTAAAATGATGTATTTTGACTTTTATTTTTTCTTTCGCTGTAGATAGAAATTGTAATTTGGATTAAATCGTTATTAATGATGACTTATTTTATTCCTCAAAAGATTCTATACGATTTTATTCTTGGCTGTTTTATTTAAGTTATTATTTAGAAAATTTATTAACAATTTTTTGTATAAATTTTACTTGCGTAAAATGTAGATTTTAATAATTTATATATATTTTTAAATTTCTACTTTTTACGGTTCAAAAATGAAACTTAGAGACCTCCTATTTTTATTTGTGTTAATATGTCAACATTTGTTGCCGAAATCAGTTAAAACTAGTTTTAACTAGTGAAAACGCGAAGTAACCAAGTGCTTTTGTGTAAACTTGAAGACATTGTAAATTTTATCTGATTTCATGTTTTAACTGAAAATTGTAATTAAAACCAGGCCCACCAGGGTGGCGACTTGACCAGAAATTTAATTTAAAACCAAACATTTACATACTATTTAAATCATAATTTATTATTGAATTTTTATTATTTTCCATTATAAGAAATACCTTTTGCAATTTTAATTTTCTCAGTTTAAAAAAAATTGATTTATCACGAATTTTAATAGAAAATTTATTTTTTTACCGTGAATTTTACAAATCTGTAGAAGAAAAAAATCTTTTACAACATTGATTTTAATTATTTTTTAAATAATCAGTTAAATTGTTATATCTTTTTCAATTATGATATCATTCAGTTTAGAATGCGTAATTCGAAAATCTTCTACATAAAATTTCTTTTTATTTTAGATTTTAATTCCTAAGCGTACATTTTAATTTAAACATTTTTAAATGCAGTTTTAAAGAGGTAA
>JAAAKG020015171.1:0-20695 GCA_010014905.2 Druon quercuslanigerum | reverse complement strand
GAGATATTTAAAAATATTTTCTTATAATAAATGTTGGAAAATAAAAAATCATCTAAAAACCTTTCAAAATTATTACAAAAAAATCGGAATTTTTTGTTCGAAACCTTCCGAAATCTTTCTTTTGTATTTAATATAATTTTGTTTAAAATCTTCTACATTCTTTTCTGAAATATCAGGACATTTTTAAAAATATTTTCTTTAAATTAGTTTTCAAAACAAAAACATATTTATAATTCAAATCGAAACTTAACAAAAAATTAATCATCTTAAAATCTTAAAAATCCTTAAAAAGTTTTCAAATTTTATTTCAAAGTCGTTAAAAAAACTAAATTTTGTTTAAAATTGGTCGGTACAAGTATTTTTGGTTACCGTTACGGACAATTTTTTTATTTTCACTCAGATAAAAATATCCCAAACTCAAATATTATAAGTTTTTGCCCATAGTTTCATTTTGCTTATCTCTGAATTTGTGCAAAACTTTTCATTTGTCTGGTAGAAAAATTCTGAGAACAGAATTACTTCCAAATATTAGAAAAATTTAAAATTAAAATGTTCTTTTTTATCAATAATGTTTAGAAACATTCAGAAATAATTGTTGTTGTCAAATATAATTACTAAATTGATGGCGCAAAGAATTCCTAATCTTTACTAATATATAAACACTTATTAATAGAATCCTATTTTGTTAATCTTAAAACCTTTTTTCAAAACGTTAAGGATAGAATATTGTTGCCTTTATTGTTAAAGAATTATTTACAATTTAAATTTTAGCTCTTAGTAATAAGCGTTTTGAATTAAAATCCCTTATTTGAAAATTTCGATATTTGCGCATTATGAATTCAACCAGGTTGTGAGCAACAAAAAAATATCCAAAACAAAAAAATAATCAATGTGAATTTCAGAAAAGTGGAAGTGAATGTAAAAAAGTTACATAATTGCCCTCCTGAAAAGGAAGTCGTATTTTGTTTCTAGAGCTTTTACTTTAGTTTAAGCAGATCTATCCGATCGCTTTGGGTGTACGATTGCCGAACCGGATGCGATAATTGACTGCCTTGATAGCTGTTAGTCAAATCTATCTCGTGAATAACAAGTAACAAATACCAAGTGAAATACTTCAAAATTTCCTTGAATTGCTGCACTTTTTTTAATTGCTACCTACTTTTTTTTCATCCTTCATATATTTTATGTACAGTAAAACCTCCTTCTACTCGTAGGCATTGCGAATTTGACAGGACGGAAGTCTTACTGTAACAATAATAATATTTTTCAATAATTATATATAAGAATTAGAAAACAAACATGCTATTTTTAAATTAAAATATAAAATTATTAGTAATATATTTTTAATTATTTATAGTTGACCAAGAATCGAACTTTTGAGAACAGTACAAATAACCGAGCAATGTAGCTCTTGGTTCAAACCAATATAATTGCCTTTAGATTATGAGGTTACACAGATTGATTTTGTTAAATAATGGTTTCTTAAAGACAGATTTTTTAAAAACCATACTTCGTTTTAAGAATTCTTGTACAATGTCGTTACTAAATTAATTTTTTAAGTTTATGCCTTTTTTTAATTTCCTTAAAAAAAAGTAACAAGATTTTAGATAAATATTTTTAATAATTGATGAAAATGTTGATATTTGTAATGATGAATCTTCAACCAAACAAGTGCATTTTTATCAAACTTGTTCAACAGTCAACTTAGTAGTTGAATTTTCTACCAAAAACACAAATTTTCAACTAATAAAGATAAATTTTAAAAAAATAATAGAATAGTTAAATCTTCAGTTAAAAAATTAAGTTTCAAGTAAAATTTTTAATTTTTAACAGAATAGTTCAATATTCAACCGAACAGGTAGATTAAAATAAATGTTAAACAGAGCATTTCAATTTTCAACTAAGAAGCTGAATTTTTAACCAAAGAAGGTGAATTATTAACGAAATAGTAGAATTTTTATCCAAAAATAAGAATTTTCCTCCAAGAATAATAATTTTTTACTACAGAAGATGATATTTCAATACAATACATGAATTTTTAACCAAGTAATTTAATTTTCAACTAAAAATGGTACGATTAAATATTCAGTCTAAAAAAAGACTTTAACAAAAAAATTGAACTAAATAGTTCAATTTTCAACAAAGAGATGAATTTTCAATCAAATTTTGAATTTTCTATTAAGGAAATACATTCTTGACAATGCATACTCTAATTTTTAAATAAAAAAGATACATTTTCAACAAAAAGTGGAATAGTTATATTTTTAGTTAATAATTAATTCACACAAAAAAATTTGAACAACCATAGGAAACTGGCTAGGAAAAACCTGAAAATCAGGGAAAAATCAGGGAATTATTATAAGAGGCACTTTAACTTAACTTAACACATTAACATTTTTAAATTTCAATTTTAAATGGTTTAATTTCCCTTTGATTTTCGTTTTGTTAAAAAGATCATACTTTTTGGCTAGAAATTCAATGGTTTTGTTGTGAAAGTCACTTTATATTGAAAAGTCTACTATTTCTTTTAAAATTCGTCTTCTTGGTTTAAAAGTTTATATTTGTTTAGTTGAAAATAATTCTTCTGTGGTTAAAAATTAATCTTCTTTATATAGGATTATAATATTTTATTGAAAATTCGTATTTTTTGTTGTTATTCTACTGTTATTGACTCCATATTAAACATTTTTGGTTGTTGAAATATGTACTATTAGATTATTCTTTAAAAATTCATCTTTTTTTTGGTTAAGAATTCAATTATTTTATGGAAGGTTTATCCACTTCGTTAAAAAAAATTTTTGTTGAAGGTTCATCGTTTCAGTTAAAAGTTCATCTATTTGGTTAAAGATCCGTTTTTTTATGAATTAATTATTTTAAATAAAAAATTGAACTTTTCCAATCAAAGATTCATAATGTTAATTGTAAATCCATCGTTCATATTATCGGTTGAAAATTGAACTTTTTTTTGATATTTCGTTTTTTTTAAACCAATTTTAACTTGGCATTTTTTGGTTGAAGATACGTAATTTTATTTGAAAATTCATTTTTATTATAGGTCGGCCTTTCTTTGTTTAAAAATCATTTTTTAAACTAAAAATATAACTGTTCCATTTTTGGTTGAAAATTAAAAAATTCTTTAGAAAATTGAGCTATTATACTCTGTTCACCGAGACAATAACCTACAGACGAAAGTGTCCAATATTGAAGGAGGCACTCAAATTTTGATGACGTTGAGGGTGCGTGTGGGTCAAGTTTCGTTAGGAAAGGCTTCTATGGTTCCGCAAAGTGGACGTAATTTGGTCCTCCTGTACGTTATCCTCTCGGTGAGCAGGGTATAGGCTATTTTCTCCTTTGAGTTAAAAATTTGTCTCTTTGTTTGAAAATCAGATTATTTTGTTGGAAATTCGTCTTCTTAGTAGAAAAATAATCTTCTCTTTACTTGGAAATTTATGAATTTGTTGAAATTCTTATTTTTTGGTAGGATTTTTTTTCTTTGATGTAGGTTGAAAATTGAACAGTTTTGTTGAAAGTCTGTTTAAATTTCAATTCATTAGTTAAAAAATTAACTGTTTTATTTAAAATTTGGGATAAACTTCCGAAAAGCGCTTACCTCCGAATAATTGGAAACTTCGTATACCTATGTATTTTGACGCAAATTGGATTTTCAAGGTTAAAACCCTAAAAAAATATAAAAATTTTATGTTCAATGTTTCAATTATAAAAATGTACAAAAAAATTTTTCAATAAAAGTTCTAGATCTTTCAATAACACACATTTTATGTTGAATATGTTTATACCGTACGACTGATATTTCCCGAGAAAATTATTCCTATGACCAGTCGTAAGGGTGCCTTTCAGCACCCTAAGAGACTTTGGAATAGGCGTCGTGTTTGACCTAAGCAATTCTACACTTCGTACCGACATTTTCCTTATTTTATCGAAAACTGTCAGTCGTAGGGTAAACACGTATTGAACCTGAAACATGTATTTTTAAAAGATCTACAACTTTTGTTCAATGCATTTTTGTACATTTTTATTATTTACTGAAATAAATCGGTAAGTTTCTTTCCAAATATAAGATTGTGCGTGACCGAGGCAAACAAGAGGAACTTGAGTTCAGATCTTAGAGCTTGTTGTTTGATAGTTTTTCGATTGTCTTATTGCTTGTGAATCATTTTTGATCTGTTGGTTGAGAAAGATTGACATGTCACGATATTGGTGTTTAAAAAAGAATGTAATGGGGGGGTATGTTGCTTATTATTGCTTAATCGGAAAATTTCTTATCTATTTTCTTGGCCCCCAAGCGAGTCTGCGTCATAATGACTACTATAATTTGTCGCAACGGTTCTAATTAACAGATATGTTTTTCTTTTTAAAGAAAAACACGTATTTATTATTTATGTTTGAATATAATTCATATTTTCTTTCTTAAAAAACTTAATATGGGAAAAGATGGTTAGGCTTTAAAAACATATGTAGTTAGAAAGTAAAAATAAGAACTTAATAATTTTTTTAAGTGTACTAAAACAGTAAATCGTTTCTCATGTAACTGCAGAAATTTAGTGCGTAATTTTTACCATAACAAAATAGTTATTAATTAGTAAATCTATTTTTTTAAATTTAATTAAATCCGCTCACTTAATTAATTAAAATTAAAAAATTGTAACGATGAAAATTAAATTTTGAAAGTTGAACGTGGTTCAACTATGTTAATTTGAAAACGTTCATAATTAGACGATTTTGAAATATATTAAATCAAAGAATTTTAAATTTAAGAATTTAATGTCCATTTAGAATTAGAAGCCCTTAATATTTAGAATGTTGAAAATTCGAATATTTTGATTAATAATGCGCAATAGATTGCATACATTAAATAAAATTACAACGTTATGCTCGATTTTTCGAAATGACATAATTAGATTACGTAGATTACACAAAGTTGAGATTGGTATTTATAATCTTACAAAGATTACACGAAAGTTAGATAGGATTTCAATATATCTTAGGAAGTACATAATTATTATAGAGTTTACTCGAAGATTACAGGCATTACACGAATGTTGCACGTGATCTCAAAATATTGTATAATGGGTTCTATATTTATTGCAAAAATTTATTACAGAATTATTGCAAAGACTTATTACAGAGAGGTCTTATAAGATTGCATAAATCGCACAAAGATTTTATTTTATTTCAAATTATTGACAGCAACTTACATCAATCATTTCTACAAAATTACATGAGATTCTTAAAGTTTAAAGTGATTACAAAAGATAAAAAACTTTACGGGGATACCCAGAATTCTAACCTGCACGGAGAGACTTTTTGTATTAATCGAGTGGGTCACGTGACCAGATTCCTATCTTACCGCCCCTTTTTCTTATTTCCTAACTTATTTTCACACAAAGCGGCACATCGAGTTTAATAAATTTCGGATAATAATTTGGAAGCACTAAGAAAGTTGGGTCAGGTCCTAAATTTTAATAATTATGAAAAAATAAAAAATAAATTATTTACAAAAAACACTTTTTCCATAATTATAAAAGTTTAGGACCAGACCCACCATTATTAGTGCTTCTTAATTAGTTTCCCACATTTTCAACTCAATGTGGCGCTTCATGTGAAAATAAGTTGGGAATGAAAAAAAAGCGGCGGTAAGGTAGGAATCTGGTCACGTGATCCACTCGTCACATGACCTTAATTGCAGAAAAATATAAGAGGGCTGATCGAGGTATGGTTAGAAAAAGCCAGATAGTGACTATACGAAAATTCAGGCTAAAATCTCTGATTTGAATAAATAGTAAGAATATCAGACTCTCACGTACAAAAAATTGCAGCATCACGGTAGTGCATGACAAAAAGAAACACGGATAGACTTCCCTTGCCTTTCACCGTATTCCGAATTTAATTTGCAAAAGGGCACACAATTCTGTATACAGTCGGAACTCGATATCTTGAACTTCCCCTCATCTAGTGCTCTCATTACAAGCCGCCCTGATTAAGCATTCTCATTAATCCATGCAAATTTTAACTGGCCGAACCACTGAGGAAATAAAATAGCCCGCATGCCCCTATAGTTTGCATGTTTTGCTGGAGTTTGAAACTTTTTTTTTTGTATTTTCGAAATGCAGAGTGAATATTTTTCAAAATTATTAGGTGATGTTAAGACCCGACATATCCAAAAAATGGGAAAAATCGAGATAGAGACATAGATTTTAGTGAAAATATGAGCTCAGTGCCCTCAGTCACTAGTGGATATAACGTCATATTTCATTAAATTTCGCAGTTTTTACACCGCAAAACAAGTAAAAGCATATAAAAGTTTGGAAGCTTCTGAGTGAGGTTAGTTTTACAATATAGTATTTTTAGTTGTTAGCTCCCTTTAAAAAGGAGAGCATTGAGGTAGATTATATATGGAATTAATAAAATTGTACATTTTATTGCCTATGGATCTAAACAAATTCCGTTTTTGTCCGAATGCGCTTCTTGATATTTAAAATTTTTCGTTCGAATCATTTTGAATCCACAAAAAAATATGACATTAAAGTGGCTTCTTTTTAATGCCATTGAATTCAGTTGAATGACCGTGTCAGTTAAATGCCTTCTGTGATCGGAGGTATAGAATGGAAACAATACCGTTGAATTACCAAATAAGTCGAATGCCATTTAATGCTTTTCCGACCGAATGTATTGAATACAATCAATGCATTCGAATGCCGTTAAATGACCATTCGGACAAAAGCGGAATTTGCTAGTGTTTTTTTTTTGAATGTGCTAATTTTCCATCGGAAGAAGTCCCCAACGAATGAATAAGTTTATCTCTAAACCCAATTCTTTTCTATTTCCTTATCGATTGACAGTTGTGTTGTATTCCATGTACGCGAACATATTTTCCACTTTTTTAATTCCTCATAATCCGATCAGTAGACACATATCTCATGGTTACTTTTAATTTCATACTTACATGTTGTCTTTTCAATAAATTTAATTCCTTCTAATCGGTCCACAATATATGTGCTCTTGCACAGTTTCTATTCCTCCGTGTGCAACATAATTTTGGAAATTTTAATTCTTTTTTCAAGGTTGTTCTGAATTCCATAATTACATTCTTTATTTTCGATTATTTCAATTCCTTCGAACCTGTCCACAAAATATGTGCATGTGCATAGTTTTTATTTGTTTTTGTGGAATATAAGTTTGGAAATTTAAATTTTTTTGTTTGCCATAACGGTGGAGTAATTCTAATCAGAATATTTTATATTGTTTAACAAATTATAGATTTAATAATATAATAAATAATAATAAATTCATTTAATAATGTTTTGAAATTTAAACAAAATTTATTTATCTTTAAACAGAATTATAAAAATATTCTTTGCCAATATACTACAAATTATTGCTATTAACATAATTATTTTATTTTGATAACTAATCGATTAAAAGACTAGGTTTTGCGTCTTCCAAGTGACATTCTTCTCTTTCTTTCTATTCTTTCTTTTGCATTTCTTCATGCTTTAATTCCGCTCAATACGCTTCCATTAAAATTTTCTAAGTCGATTAAAAAGAATAGACGTTGCTCTTTTTTTCTACTCTTTGGCGAAACTTTTGATGGAGGAAAATTCACGTATTAATGGGAATTCAGATTCTTAATTTTTCTGAATTCTTCTCTTCTTACCGGGTCCTTCTTACAGGGTTAGTATTTCTAGTTATAACTTATTATTTTCTATGAGTATGAGCATTAACATTAAGCGATATTTTTGTGAAGCATTGCATTCGTTTCAATTTATGTTATCAAATTACATTGTTAATGTAAAATGCGATGTCCCTTTATTGAGATGTTGAGGTTAGGAGCAGTCTCTGGTAAGAGTGATCTGCTCGCAGATTTAAATAACTTACGTGTTATCATTAATAAGTTGTAAGATTACCTTTTTCTTTCCCACTTTAATGTAAATCAGTGGTATTTTTACAAAAATCTTACTGTGAGTCACGCGTAATTAAGCACCGCTTTTCTCGGTCCCGCGGGCCTCTCACCACCAACATTCCGAGGACTGAAATTCTAATAATGACTTAAATGAGAGTTACTTAGATGGGATTCACATTGTATTTCCTGAGGGCATTTGAGAAGTATCCGTTTTCTATTTTACCGACATGTTTTTGGATCATACCAATTCCACCCGAAATGAGATATTATCGAGCGAAAATAAATCATTAACATTTTTTTTGTATCTTTGTATATATTAGGCCGGTCCATCTCTCGCTATACATTGGTGTATTCACAAATCCTATTAAGTACTATTATAATTTAGGAAATTTTATGACAGAATTTGAATAGACGCCCTAAGATCATTTAGAAGATAATATTTTTTGATATTTGTATTGATATTTTTCAACATATAAAATATACATAAAAGAAACTGATTAATAGTCTAAATTCCAGTGCTAGTTCCTCAAATGAGCTAATGATTATTTTTACATTTTTATAAACTAGAAGACTAAAACTTCAAAACTGTTAGTTCATTTAAAAAATGTATGCATAAATTAAATTTCTCATCACTGTGCTTTTAATTTAATTTTTCAGCATTTTAAATACTTTTGAAGTAATCTTTCAGCTGAGTTCTTTAGTTTATAAAAATTATTCGCTCTTTTCGAACGAATTATTTACTGCAACATATAAATAATAAAAATAAATATTTAATTAGGTGCGGGGGCACCAGAATTTTTTGACCTCCACGCCGAGAGCACTTTCGAAAAAAGTAAATAAGAAAATATTTCTTAACCTAACCTAAATGCTTTAATGTGTCAAACGAAATTCAGGATCGTAATAATTCGTAATATGGTATTTTAGGTTGGGTGGGCGAAATTCAATTCAAAGATCCATTTGGCCCACGTTATAAAAAAAATGTTTCATCTCATGTAACTGATATTATTGTTTGCTCCTCGGCGTGCAGAATTCATGACAGCTGACGTCATAACATGAAACGACGGCTGCGCATTTCTCATTTCGCCCGATAATAACAAAAATGTCGAACCTTTTTCAATAAGGCGCAATACTTCTGTATTTAACCATTAGTTCACAATTACCCACGGCAGCTCTACCGTCTCAGCGCGCATAAATACACTGGAAATCCCATTCAAGTGCGATTTCGGGCATGGTCCTAAATGGCCTTCACTTAAAACGAACACAATATTCGCTCGCTCCGAACGTAACAAGACAAGGCCGTATGCATTATTTCTGTTGGATTTGCACGCATAATGTAAACCTGATGCAAATTAACGCGCTGAGATCGGCCCTCCTGTTATTTGTCACGCTTGACTGAGCTACTACCTTCCCTTTTGAAACCGCGGCTCCTGCACCCCGAAACGCCACTGCAATCACTTCTCGAAAGGACGTAAATGTGAGATACTTAAATGGGATACCCAGTGTATAAGTATATTTTTTTCTGAATAAGGAGCCACTCAAGTATTAGTTATCACATTTTTACAGCACTTCTGAACATACATCCCTTCAAAAAATGTAGTACATATTACTTAAATTATTATAAATTATTAGAAAATATATAGGGGTGTCTCAAAGTCACTTTTGCAAGAAATGTTTTTTTTTTAATTGCACGAGCACACATTACGAATTGCGGAATTTTTTAGGGAAATCGTGGATCACCGGGGCTCAGTTAGTCAGCTGCACAGTGGTCTGTGGTCGTCCACAGGTCGTCTTTCTTAACAGATTATATATATTTTTTATAAATGCTTAGCAATAATTTCTTAAGAGGCTTGTGGTTTTTGATTTGTTAATTTTTTCGCAGAGCAACGATGTATAAATAAATAAAGATACAATATTGGTCATTTCAGTTTTGTGAATTTTCATCATAAGAAAAAATAGAGAAAGAATCTTACTATTACCCGGAATTATTGAACCTGCATTCATATAATATCAATAATGCTAGTAATATTCAATTAATTTAATATAAACAATTTTTATAAACTAATTCAGACTAGTAAAATTGTTTCACGCTAGTTGAGAAGATTTTTCATGAGTCATTTTTTCTTGTTTTTTAAAAATGAGGTATCCATTGTAATTGTCTTAACATGGATGTTTGTATTAAATCGAAATTTGTTTAAATAATTACATTTTTAATAAAATAATAACATTTTCAGCAAAATAGTTCCATTTCTAAACAAAAAAGATTACTTCTGAATCAAAAATATCATAGTAGACTTTTAAAATAAAAAGAATTAACTTTCAACCAAAATAGTTACATTTTCATCTGAATAGATGAGTTTTTAAGTCAAAGAGACAAATCTTTTCGAATAAAGTTGGAAATTCAACCAAGAAAGATGAATTTTGACAGAAAGCAAGATTAATTTTCTACCAAAGATAAATTTTGAATCCAAAATGAAATGATTCTCTGCCCAAAAATACAAATATGCAACAAAACAGTAGAATTCTTGACCAAAAACTATGCCTTCGAAAAACTTCAGAACCCCAAATATAATAGAAAATAGTTAAATTTTCAAACAAAAAAGAATAAAATTCAATTAAATAGGTATGTAGTTAAATGTTTAAGATGAAAAGACAGTTTTTTTTAGGAGACGGATGAATGTTCAAGAAACAAATAAAGTTCTCGAAAAAAATGTAATATTAATTTTCAAATTATCTTTCAACAGAAAAATAGTTGATATTTTAACAACAACAAAGAAACGCGTTTTGAACAAAATATGTATTTACATTTTTCTCAATGTAATGAAAATATCAAGAAAATATTTCACTTTCTAACAAAACAGCTAAATTTTCAAAAAACTTCATAAATTTTCAAAAAAAAGGCGAATTTTCAACCAAAAAATAAATTTTTAACAAATACATATTTTTCAGTAAAAAAAAAGGAAACAAATTCAGCTAAATTGTTTAATCATCCTGAACTGTCAATGGAACATTAATTTGCGATTAAGCAGTTGTATTTTTAAGCAATAAAGGGAAAATTTCAAACCAAGAAGATTATTTTCTGCAAAAAATACGAATTGTCAACTATGTGTTAAGAATGTGTTGGTTTTATCGGCCTCAGAGCCGCTGCCACCCAGATTCGCGAGGTCCACTCCCGGTGTGCTTCATAATTTATATCCCGGTTTCCTGCCACAGTTTCTAGTCTGACATCGTAGGTCGCGGACTCCTCTACCAGTCAATTTTCAATATTATTATATTATGGTGTAATATTACAATCGCGAATCATTTAACATTTTAGTCCAAAAGCTTGAAATAGAAAGATCAAATAAATAATATGTAATTATTATTTAAATAAATATTCTAATAAATAGAAAAATATTGCAAAAAACTAAAAAAAAAACGTTTAGAATCAATTATAAATGTATGTAATAACATGAGATATTTTGAAAGTGAACAGTTGCATAATTCAGTAAAAATAGGAAAAGTAATTTAAATTATTTGGACTCAGTTCTAGATATTATTATAATATTGAAGTGTAACGTGATAGTTATCAATGATTGTGTATTATTTTGATTTTATTTTAATCTTAATGGCAATTCTTCAGCGACTGTGATCATAAAAATAAAGTGATACAAATTTGTAAGAGTGTGTGAATGATAGGAAACGGTAGTTAATCTCAAAACGAACGGATAAGAATGTCGCCGAAGAAAAGTGTTTACTTGGAGGTCAGTTTTTCCATTTTCTGCCT
This sequence comes from Druon quercuslanigerum, assembly GCA_010014905.2. Taxonomy (NCBI): domain Eukaryota; kingdom Metazoa; phylum Arthropoda; class Insecta; order Hymenoptera; family Cynipidae; genus Druon; species Druon quercuslanigerum. The sequence continues at coordinate 9,011 of JAAAKG020015171.1, read as the reverse complement.
ATATTTTTTGCATACATTTTTTTTCATTAAAACGGTATGATTTTACTATACACAGTTTATTTTAAAACATAAAAAATCATGTTTAAAAATTATGCTTACTGTCCGTTTTACTTGTTATCGAAAGAAGAGCACGGATGTTTTAAGCTAAAATTTAAAAAATATTTAAATGAATTTTTTTTTCAACTTTTGTATGATTAAAATATATTATCATTCTAGTAGTGGAAGTTATCTACTGGGAAATAGTAAAATGAGAAAATTTAAAATTGGATTAGTGATAATCTTCCATACTCAATATGGAATATATTTTTCGTCCAAGCGGAGCTTATCTGTAAAGCGTTGGCTAAGTATTGTAAATATGTCGTAAATGACAATACTGAAAAATACAAATTTTTACAGTAAATTTTGTTGGAAAATTAAATAAGAGGTTTTTTATTTTTAAAGTTGTGCTAAGCAATTTTTGCAATAGATTCCTTTTATTATTTATGAAGAAATTTTATAAAGAAAGTGGCAAACTGATAGAATATAATATAAATTCAAAGAATTAAAACATTTTATTTTTTCCTTAATCTGTAATATATTTACAAATTTTGTTTATTTTAAATTTTAATCGTATACAAAATTATAGAACTTTATGAAAATAAAATATAATTTTTATAATTTATAAGTTTAGTGAATCAATTTCATAATTACAATTTTTAAAATCCCGTATTAAAAATTATGGGCTCTATTTAAAAAATAAGAAAATTAATTAAATATAAAAGAATTACTTAATATAAGACAATTTAAAGTTAAAATTGTAACTATATAGAATTGTTTGGTAGTAAAATTTGTATTCCAAATTGACATTTTTTTGAGGTCGGTAACATGAATATATACTAATATACAAATCTGGCAAATTACCTGTTGTATATTTTTTTAGTTCCTTTACATTTGAAATCGTCGGTATTTTAACTGTAACAATTTAAAATTGTATAGTATTTAACGATTAAGTTAGAAATGTTCCAGATTATCACGAATTGGTTTAAAAAGTGGCTAACTTTCAATTCTAACGTGTTTCTCCACTTTTGAACCTGTATGAATAAAAATATTTGAATTGGAAAAATTTATAATTTTTGGTAATTCCGGTAATAATTATCCGATTCCTACCTTGACGGAATTTTTTCGCTACAACTCAAGTCCAAAAGAAATGAAATATACAATTGAAAATTAGGCAAATTAAATAACAGACACTGAGGAGCGTTTGCATGGTCCTACATTTTGAGAATAAACTAAAAATTTTTAAAAATAAATATTTTTAATTTATAACATTTTTTACTATACAAACACACTTTAATGCCTCTTATTAAATTTTCACAATTTTCAACTCGATATTTCATTTCGTGTGAACGTGAGTTTTTGAGAAAAAATGTCGGTAAGGTAGGAATCTGATAGTATGGCATGGCTTTAAGGAATGAATATTTTTTTATATTCTTAAGCATACATTATATATTTTATATTTTTTGACTTTTCCAATTTTCCAATTGTTTACATTTACAATTTATAACTTATGTAAGTGGAACTATGAACATGCGCAAAGAATACTATTTTTTTACTAACAATTTCAAGCAATTTGAATTTCACTTAAAGTTGAACTTTAAACTGTTATAAACAATTTCCTGTTCCTCCTATAGGACTTTGGAAATTTTATATTTCCTAAGAAAGTAACTATGTGGAAGCCAGCCAAAAAACTGTTACAAACAAAAAAAAAATTTTTAAGCAGGTGTAGCTATGAGTAGGTCACCAGAGGAAAACTCCGATTTTAAAGTTCGAAATTTTCTAAAAATGCCCTATTGCTCCAAGGGCATTGGAAACATTGTTTCCTCTAAGAAAGTAGCTATCTGCAAGTCAAATTTCTTTGTTACTCATGAAAAAATAAAATCTAAAGAAGCTGTAGCCGTTTATAGGCTAAAACCACGGAAAATTCGCATTATAAACTTAATTTTTTTAAAAAAAGCCCTGTTGATTAATGATGTCGGGAATATTGTTTTTAGTTCTCTAAAATGTAACTATCAGGAAGCTAAAAAACTCTGCTCTTAATGTAACAATTAATTCTATGGAAACTCTAGGCATTTACAGGCCACCATAGAAAAATTCAGATTTTAAGGTAACCATGAAACTTAAAATTGTCTAAAAAATTCTCTGTTGTTCCAAGGTTGTCGGAAATATTGTTTACTCCAAAAAAGTAACTATTGGTAAATCAAAGAAGCGCTGTGCTAATTGAAAAAATAAAGTGTGAAGAAGCTGTAACCATTTATGGGCCATCATAGAAAAAGTCTGTTTTTAACGTAACAGCGAACTTTGAAATTTTCTAAAAAATTCCCTGTTGCTTGTGATACCAGGAAAAATCTGTTTTAAATGACAAAGTAAAATCTAAAGAAGCTATTGTCATTAATAGGTTGACTTTGGAAAATTCGGATGATCACGAACATGAAAATTTTTTTAAAAAATCCCTGTTGCTCCAACGATATCGGAAATATTATTTTCTTAAAGAAAGTAATTATGTAGGGAAGCCTAATAAACACTGTTCTAAATAAAAGAATATATATGAAGAAGGTATAGTCATTTATATGCCACCATCGGAAAATTCGGATTGTAAACTTTGAAATTAAAAAAAAAAAAAAAACTTGTTGCTTCTATGATGTCGGAAATAATTTTTGTTATGAAGGTAACTTTCTGAAAGTCAAAGAAACTTTATTCCTGATGAAAAAATAAATTTGAAAAAAGCTGTTGCCATTGATAGGCCAGTATAAGAAAATTCAGATCTTTTACCTAAACAAAAGCTTTGAAAGAAAAAATAAATTCTGAGGAAGCTGTAGCCATTTATAGGCCAAGATCGGAAATCCAGTTTATACAATTGTATATTAAAAAAAAAATCCCTGTTGCTCATATGATGTCGAAAATATTTTTTCCTCAAAAGAAATCAACTGTAAAGAAAATCTATTCCAAATGGAAAAATAAATTCCAAAGAAGGCGTAGCCATTTATAGGCAACCATCGGAAAATTCGAATCGTAAACTTTGACATTTTCTGAACAATTCCCTGTTGCCTTTAGCATGTAGTTAATTTTATTCACTCTAAGAAAGTAACTATCTGAAAGCCAAAGATTCGCTATTCTAAATAGAAAATTAAATTCCAAAGAAGCTGATCAAAAACTTTAAAATTTTCTAAAAATATTCCTGTCACTCTTAGGACGTCGGAAATGTATTCTTCAGAAAATTTACTATTTGAAATTCAAAGAAAACGCTTTTCTGCATGGGATAATAGAAGTTGTAGTAATTTATATCGATAAATTGGAATTTTTGCCTAAACCATAACGTTAAATATCATTGGCGAAAGCAAATTAAAAAACTGATCAGGATATAATTAGGGAAAAGTCAGGGAGTTTTGCAAAGTAAGCTTTTCGGCCAACCTGGTTGCATAAAATGGAACTAGGAATAATGATAGCATAAAAATTAAGATTTATGGGCGAATTTAAAAGACTAATTAAAAATTCAACATTCCTATTACCGACATTGGAAAACTTTCGATGTTTCGCGTTCGTGCGAAAAAGATAAACAATAAAAATGAACAGAAAGATTTTTAAGTCTCTTGTATAATGCACAATAGCCTTTCTCATAATTATATAATTTCTCTCATTTAGCATGGACATACATTCTTTTTGAACGATCAAATTATTAAAATTGGCCATTTGTCTCATTTTGTTGAAATTGTTATTCACACTTCACAAGACAACTCCCAAATAACCCGGGGGTTTCTTTTAGCACACACGCGAATCCCGCAAATTTCTTTAATGTCGGTAAATTTCTGAGAAAGGAATCTTTAGTCAAAATTACTCAAAATTGTCGCTAGACTTTCCATTTAGGGGTCGTTCATAAACTCCGTTACTATTTTTGTACAATTATTATAAGATTCACAAAAAATATTTGGTACTAATTGAAAAAGGGTGGGGAATTGCAATCATACTATTCAGAATAGAAAAATACGAATTAGCAGAAATAGATAAATTTACGTTTAAAAAAAACAATTCAATGTATTTTTTTCAAAATCATAAATTAAATAAATAATACGTCAATGAAAATAATGAAATGCATGGAATTTATGAATAAAGTTCTAAACTTTTGTAATAGGTTTTTTTTTAAATGAATTAAATTTTTGAAAACTCGCTATATTTTTTAATTTCGAAATCGCCGGAGAATGAAAAAAATTGAAAGCTGTTGGTATCTTTTGTTCGTTCTTTGGATTTGGAAATTCAAAAAAATATTCTTGGGCCTCCAGTGTATGCACCAGAACGTCCGAATCTCGGAAGGGCCGAAATGAGGCGTTGACCAATCAGAATGTTCCGCGTAAACATTGTCGTTCTCGAGCTGAACTCAGCCGGTGTTCAAAATTTTGTAGTTCGCGCCAAAAGGCGTTTCGTTCATTTTCAAAGTTGTCAAACCATCGACATATAGAAATGGACCGATAACGCTGTGGGGAGGAAATGGGCTCTAGAAAGAGAAAAAGCATATGAGATTCAAATTTGTCTCTTTTTATTCCAGGACTGTGTCAAATGATTCGGGGGCCCCGGATATTGCCTTAATATTCTGTACGGTTAATTTTTTTTTTAAATTATAGAAAATACATTATAAATGTGTAGTTATAATAAGTTGAATTTTCAAAAACATTCATGCAAAATATCCTGTTTCAGTTAGTTTATGAAAATAACTTGCTAACCTTAAATTCTTTTCGAAATTGGATTGAAAATGCTACAATAATAATCCTTTGGTGAGATAAAAAATAATGTGACATGGGTCAAATATTTAAAGCAAAGTATCATACAATTTTTCAATTATTAAAACTATTTGTAGTCTGAAATTAAATTCTGAAAGATACAATAAACCATATGCGTCACATTACTGGGGCATTCGCGATACAAAGCACTGTCCTGTGCTTCATCAAACTTCACTCAACGAAAATGCTCTTGACCAATCAGCTTGATCTAGAAAGAGACACGTGTACATCTCACATGTCTTTTCTCTCTCAAGGTCCCATTTCCATTCTCCCCACAGCCTTATCGGTTCATCTCTTTATGTCGATGTGTCAAACATGCACCGAAGTGACCGCAACCCAGAATGATCGGAAAACAAATCGCAGATCAGCTTTGACAAGAAGGGACTTTTTCGTGCGTTAAACATATCACATCGTGTGAGTTACGCCTACCCCGAAAGAAAATGGCATAATGGTATGATAATAACAACCATCATAATGGCTAAGAAGAGAATAATAATAGAATAAATAATAGAAAGAAAGAATAATAGCTAAGTATCTGCAAGAAGATAATAGCTCTAAGGAAGTATGCAGGGGTGACTGTTGTCACCTCGAACGCTCGCGTCCGCTATTAATTGTATACAGGGCCGGCGGAAGATGTGGGTATGGTGGGTAGTACTACCCACCCGGAAATCCTGAAGGTGGGTAATTACCCACCCGGAAAGCAGAAGAAAATTTTTTTTATCTGATCTGAATTCTAATTAAATTTTCGAATACGCGCGCGTAAAAGTCGATTCGGGGGTCAACCAATCAGCGCTCGTCAGTCAGCTGATGCGTGCTGTATGTGTGTGTAAATAACTATGTTTACTACAATGTGTGGAGGCAGAACACGTGTTTTGTATACATTAATACATCAACGTGTGCATACCTTGCTTTCAAATTTTCCAAATACATAGTAAACAGAAACGTACAATTATTGAACGCCACACTGCCACAAAATTTTATTCATGGACCGGTTTGCCGTTCGAGGGGTTCGCGGCAAAAGGGCGAACGAAATCGAAGACGATTTGGCTGAACCATGTCGCGATTCTACATTCATACTCAGAGGAAACTGACGAGCTTGATCTTGTAATCCTCATGAATAAATTTATTTCTAAAAATTTTAAGCGAGCTGCAATATTCGCGCTTCAACAGTGAGATTAGTTTAAATTGTAGTTTTAAGAATTTTTTTTTGAAACTTAAAGTGATGAATAAAGTTTGTTGAAAACAATATAATGTTATATTTTATCATATTTTTATAAGAATAACGAAAAAAGTCAAAATAAGGGGGAGTTTCGCCGACCCTGATTGTATACCTGTATCAGCATCGCAGGAGGTTACAAGCATCGTCTTAAATTGACTTATAACATCCTGATCTCATCAGTCACTTGACCCAGTCCTTGGCTATGATGTATAACCGGGTTCGCCCGAGTAAAAGTTTTGAATTATATAATAATAATAGCCTCGGTGGCTTAGTTGGTTAGACGCTCGCACTTCACCTCAGAGGTCCGGGGTTTGATCCCTGAGCTGGTACCTCGGAAAATTAATCTATGTACCTTTACCGAGGTTCTGGTGGTTCGGAACCCACCTTAAGCTGTAGATCCCCCCATCGTACACTTTACTGCAACCCAGTCCGTCAATGATGGGGTAAAAACCAGGCTTTGTCCAATATGTTAGGGCACACTCAGGCCTGGACTTACTGGACAGGTAATTAAAGCAACTGCCAAGGGCGGCAAAAACTTGGGGGGGGAGGCAAATTTTGGCGGAAACTCTCAATATTTGTTTCATCCGTGAAAAACTGGAACTCAAGTTCCATTGCTAATTGACTGTAATGTCAATATTTAAACACTCAATCTGTAGATTTTCGCCCATTATGTTTGTACACGTGCGCGTACCATGATTAACATAATGAGTGGAAAATCCCCAAATTGGGAAAAGAATCGATTTAGACAATCGTACAGTTGAAACACTTGCATGTCTCGATTTTTCATTGATACCGAGTATTCGATAGGTATCGATAGTAAAAGTTGTCTAATTTCTCCTACAGTGTGTTGTGAAAAACTTAACCTAGTTTTTATTACTGTCGAACGTCTGATGCAATCCATTATTTGATGTTATTGTTAGTTATAGACAGATTTAAAGAAATTTAAATGAGATTAAAATCAAATTTAAAATACTATTTAACGTGCATTAACCAAATTAATGTGCAGAATTCCTGAAAATAAAACCAAGAATCCATCGACCAAATTTGGACAACTACCATAAAATTTTCCTATTGAAATTTGAAAACAACAAATAAAGAACAACACTTATTCCTCCTAAAAAATAAAATAAAATGATTGTCCTTCTTGGACAAAAATATAAAACATTTTGTTATTTTATTTTTATTTTTATGATTATCAAATCACAACAAAAAAACATTTGTAAAAAATAAACACCAACGATTCGGCTCTCATACAGCACCCTTAAAAATAAAATACAATAAAAAAAATACCCCCAAGCAGACAGGAACAGCACCAACACCACAATGCTGTCTTCCTGACACCCGCAAATCAAATGAGGTTCAAAATGGAAACCTATTATAAATATATCGGAAACGTCCGATGAGGGTCAAAAGGTAAAACTGTTATAAACATACCTGAAAAATCCATCATAAGCACATCAGAACTAGAGAAGGTAAAAGAAAATCAAAAATGTATGAAAACTGAGTTCTAAATATAATCAATCATACTAGAATAACTCTTGTTTAACATGTCAAAATCAGCCTTTAAATTAATAATAAATTTTGGTCGATGGTTTCTTGGTTTCATTTTCAGGAATTCTGCATATTAATTATAAACAGTATGAAAAGTTTCAACGGCACCAATCTTAGGTTTGTACTTGTTGCAAGTATTTTTCTGATCCACGGGTTTCCAAAAACCCTTTTTCAGTGGAAAAAAATATCATGACAAAAAGTACAAGTTCCTAAAGAAGCGCACGTTACCTTGGGAAACACAAACCTGTCACAAAACTTTTTTGAATTTTCAATAAGTTATATAATTGCAAAATTTTTGCTCTATGACACAGGATTCTTGATCCTCACTCCAATAAAAACCGTTTTGTATGAAAAAGTATTTTATATCACTTTTTTCATAGGAGTCGCATTTCTCAATCGTATACGTAATTTTGATTGTTGAATGATGTGCCATACTACATGATTGCAAGGCTACTCAACTATGATAAAGTTAAATATTTTCTTACAGAAATGTGTATTGTATTGATTAAAATGTTATTGTACCGAACTTACTTCATCATTGAAGGAGATAAGATAAGAAGGGGCGGGGGCGGCAATTTTTGCAAATGCCTAGGGGCGCCAAATCTCTAAACCCGGGCCTGGGCACACTCTTATCGTCAAATCACTTGATTGCATTACAAAAATGCATCTGTGACTAGTGAAAATCTTAAGCCTGTGACAACATTTTAATAACATTACTTGATTAAAATTCGCCTTTTCGGGTTGAAAATTCAATTACTTTTTTTATGGTTGAATCACTTTGTTAAAAAATAATGTTTTTTTAAAGGTTAATAATTTTAGTTGGAAATTCATCTTGTCAGTGGAAAATTAAACTAATTTTTTTAAACTGAGAATATAACTGTTCCATTTTTGGTTGAAAAATTATCTTTTCTAGACGAAAAATTATATTTTTAGGTTGAAAATTCCACTGTTTTATAGAAAATTCATATTTATCGTTGTCAAATAAAACTTCTGGGTTAAAAGTTCAACTACTCTGTAAAAATGCATTTTTTTACCTAAATTCATCTCTATGGTTGAAAATGAAACTTTTTTTTTTTAATTCGTGTTTTTCGTAGAAAAATAATATTTGCGTCTTGAGAATTTAACTATTTTACAAAAAATTCTACCTTTTTGTTGAAAATTGAAGACTAAAAAATTCTCCAAAATAGAATTTTCGACACTGGGTACAGTTCCCCCTGATATTTTTCCACAAAAATGAAAATTTTTAAAAACTGAATTCGGGGATGCTATAAAATATCATAAGGGACGTCCATAAAATCTTTTTTGAGGGATAATAACAAAAAAAAGGTATTGTGCTAAATAAAAATTGTGTGCATGTACACTGTAAAAAAATTTTCTGGTAACTTTACCACTCTGAGAGAGGGACGGTTTATTACCGACTACCAACGTTACGT
>JAAAKG020015160.1:0-13939 GCA_010014905.2 Druon quercuslanigerum | reverse complement strand
TTATCTTACCACCATTAATTTTCCCTCATTTCCCCTACTCCCCTCTCTCTTCTCCACTTCTTCTTTCCTTATCCTTATATTTACTCACTTACCCTCCTCTAATTTCTCCTAATTTTCCTCTTTAAACTTCAACCTTCGTTTCCCTTTCTTCCCCAACTTGCTCCTCGTATACTTCTCTCTCTCCTCGCTTACGCAGTGAACACTTCCCTTCACCTTCTTCGCCAATCCAGATTTCCCTTACTTTACCACTCCTAATTTCCCTTCACTTCCCCCTCTCCTTTTCATTTCTCATCGCTTCCCCTCTCCTGTTTTCCTCCACTTATCTACTCCATTCACTATCCACTTACCTCTCTATTCCTCTTAACTAATCTCCCCTTCCTAAACTTCATCCTTCACGTTGTTTCTTCTTTACCCAACTTCTTCACCATCTACTTTACCCTTTCCTGCTTCCGCTATTTCTCCAATCCACGTTTCCTCTTTATTTAATTCTACCCCTCACACCCCCTCCTTTTTAATTTCCCTTTAGCTCCCTATCTCTCCTCTCTTCCCCCACTTTTCCTATACTTCCTTTATCCCTTTTTTTCCTGCGGACACCAGAATGAAAGTATAAAAGCGTTTCTGCCCGGGCCGTGGATAACATGGAGGAGGTGTGAGGAGGGATAAAAAAATGAAAAGTGAAAAACGAAAGAGAAAGAGAAAGTGTAAAATAAAAGGAGTTGGGTAATTAATGGATGGCAATCTAGACTTTGTAATGATTTCTGCTAACACACTAACAGAACTGAGTTGGTTAGATATGGATGTGTGGTGGGACGCTGGAGATCGCAACATGCTCACATGTTGGGCATGTCTTTCGTAAGTCGACCCCCTACACCTTCCCCGGGGGCACGAGCAAGATCGTGAATCGGAACAATGCTCGCCTCGCCGAGGTCTGGTTGGACCAATGGAAGCACTTCTATTACAACATTAATCCAGGTAGCACGAATGCCTGCCTGCCTGCCTGCCTCGCTCATTCATTTATTCATTCATTCATTCATCCATTCATTCATCACTAATTATTATTGCGATTCATTACAATTTTCATTATTTTCGACACCATACTTTTTGTTGTTGCCTTCAGTAGCATGCTTTTTTTCTTTTTTTCTATCTGGGAAAAACTGCTGTCTTAATTATTATGCCTTTACTGGATTTTTTTTTCATTCTCATTGTATGATATAGTCGCTTTCAGCCTTTTGTGAAATCACACAATCAGTACCATTCACATTTATCAGATACCCGTTAAATCGTTTTCACTTTTCTCTTCGCCTGCCTTCTCACAACGAGTCTCATTCTGAAGATCAAATTTTAGTGAAATATTTTTGCACTTTTAAGTGGATCTACAAATTTTACACTTTCTGTCAAAAGACCTGGAAAATCTGGAACAGTCATGGAATTTTGAAAAAGTTCGGGGAAACCTGGAAAGGTCGTGGAATTTTAACAATTTTACTTGATTTTTTTTTAGTCATCTATTTCAAAGTTTTGATAATTATTTTAGTAATTTATAGCGAATTTTTAATCTTTAAGTTCTTTCTGAAATATTTGTGAAAGCGTCTGAAATAGTTTGAAATATTTTTGAAATCATTGAAATCTTTAGAAATCTTTGTGAATTTCTTCGAAATCTTTCTAAAAAATTTTGTGAGATTTTTTCAAGTATTTCTAAAATAATTAAAATCTTTAGAAGTCTTTGTGATTTTTTTTTAATGTTAAAAATATTCACAGAATATTTTGCCAAATCTTTTGATATCTGTCGAAATATTTTGGAATCTTTATAAAGTCTTTAAAATATTCTGTATTATTTTAAAATATTTGTAAAATCATTGAAATCTTTAGAAGTTTTCGTAAAAAATATTTCTTATATTTTTGTGAAATCTTTTGAGATCATTTGACATCATTAAAATTGTTTTGAAAAATTTGTTTATTATCTATGAAATCTTTTTAAAAAATCTTTGTGAAATCTTAAGTCTTTTGAAATGGTTTGAAATGTTTGAAAATATTTTTGAAATTATTAGAAATCTTTCCGAAATCTTTATGAATTTCTTTAAAATCTTTCTACAGATTCTAATTAAATTTCTGAAAATATTTCTAAAATCATAAAAATCTTTAGAATCTTTCGAAATACTATGAAATCTTTATAAAATCGTAGAAATATTCTGAATTATTCTGAAATATTTGTGAAATCTTTGAAATCTGTTGAGATCCTTTTGAAATCTTTTGGAAAATTTGTGAAAATTTTTAAATCCCTTAGAAATCTAAAATAACAATCTTGTAGACTCTTTGAATTTTTTTTAAATTTGATTGAATTCTGAATTTTTTTTAATCCCTAAAATCTTCCAAAGTCTTTTGAAATCTTTTTTAAATCATTAAAATCTTTAGAAGTTTTTGTACATTTTTTAAATGTTGCAAATATTTATAAAAACCTGTCTATAACGTTTCAAGTTTTTTGAAGCCTTTTAGAAAATTTTTTAAATCTTTTAGAATATTTGAAAATTTTTTTTCATTTTATTGAAATCTAAATTTTTTTAATACTTAAAATCTTTCTAAGTCTTTTGAAATCTTTTTGAAATCATAAAAATCTTTTAGAAATCTTTGTGGATTTCTTTAAAATCTTCCTCAAAATTTTTGTGAGATTTTTAAAGTATTTTTAAAATCATTAAAATCTTTAGATGTCTTTGTGATTTTTTTTAATGTTTAATATATTTATAAAATATTTTCCGAAATCTTCTTGCATCCTTCGAAATACTTTGAAATCTTTATAAAGTCTTTAAAATATTCTAAATTATTTTGAAATATTTGTGAAATCGTTGAAGTCTTGTCAAATCTTATTGAAAATCTTTGTTAAGTCTTTTGAAATCTTTTGAAATGTTTGTAAAATCATTTAAACCTTTAGAAGTTTTCGTAAATTTTTTAGAAATTTAAAAAATATTTCTTATATTTTTGTAAAATCTTTTGAGATCTTTCGAAATACTTTGATATATTCTGAATTCTTTTGAAATATTGTTGAAATCGTAGAAATCTTTTGACATCATTAAAATTGTTTTGAAAAATTTGTTTAATATCTATGAAATCTTTTTAAAAAATCTTTGTGAAATTTTAAGTCTTGAAATGGTTTGAAATGTTTGAAAATATTTTTGAAATCATTAGAAATCTTTCCGAAATCTTTATGAATTTCTTTAAAATCTTTCTACAAATTGTAATTAAATTTTTTGAAATATTTCTAAAATCATTAAAATCTTTAGAATCATTCGAAATACTCTGGAATCTTTATAAAGTCTTTAAAATATTCTAAATTATTTTGAAATATTTGTGAAATCGTTGAAATCTGTTGAGATCCTTTTGAAATCTTTTGGAAAATTTGTGACAAATTTTAAATCCTTTAGAAATCTAAAATAACAATCTTTTAGACTCTTTAAATTTTTTTTTAAATTTTATTAAATTCTGAATTTTTTTTAATCCTTAAAATCTTCCGAAGTCTTTTGAAATCTTTTTGAAAACATTAAAATCTTTAGAAATTCTTGTGAATTTCTTTGAAATCTTTCTAAAAATTTTTGTGTCTTTGTGATTTTTTTTAACTGTTAAAAATATTCATTAAATATTTTTCGATATCTTCTGACATCTTTCGAAATATTTTGGAATCTTTATAAAAAGTCTTTAAAATATTCTGAATTATTTAAAAATATTTGTGAAATCGTTGAAATCTTTTGAGATCCTTTTGAAATCTTTTGGAAACTTTGTGAATTTCTTTGAAATCTTTCTTCAAATTTTTGTGGGATTTTTTTGAATAATTTGTAAAATCATTAAAATCTTTAGAACTTTTTGTAATTTTTTTTTCAAATGTTAAAAATATTCATAAAATATTTTTCGAAATCTTCTGGAATCTTTCAAAATATTTTGGAATCTTTATAAAAAGTCTTTAAAATATTCTTAATTTTTTAAAAATATTTGTGAAATCGTTGAAATCTTTTGAGATCATTTTGAAATCTTTTGGAAACTTTGTAAATTTTTAAAATCCTGTGAATTCCTTTGAAATATTTCTACAAATTTTTGTGGGATTTTTTGAATAATTTGTAAAATCATTAAAATCTTTAGAAGTTATTGTAAATTTGTTTAAATGTTAAAAATATTCGTAAAATATTTTGCGAAATCTTTTGATATCTTTCGAAATACTTTGGAATCATTATAAATTCTTTAAAACATTTTGAATTATTTTGAAATATTTGTAAAATCTTTTTTTTTTTTGAGATCCTTTTAAAATCTTTTGGAAACTTTGTAAAAAAATTTAAATCATGTGAATTCCTTTGAAATATTTTGAAGTATGTGTATAATCGTTAACTTGTCTGACACAGTTCAAGTTTTTTGAAGCCTTTTAGAATCTTTGAAAAATTTAGTTCATTTTATTGAAGTCTGAACTTTTTTTAATCCTTAAAATCGTCCGAAGTCTTGAAATCTTTTTTAAATCATTAAAATCTTTTAGAAATCTTTGTAAATTTCTTTAAAATCGTACTAAACATTTTTGTGAGATTTTTAAAAGTATTTCTAAAGTCATTAAAATCTTTAGATGTCTTTGTGATTTTTTTTTAATGTTTAAAATATTTATAAAATATTTTGCGAAATCTTCTTGCATCTTTCGAAATACTTTAAAATCTTTATAAAGTCTTTAAAATATTCTGAATTATTTTGAAATATTTGTGAAATCGTTGAAATCTTTTGAGATCTTTAAAAAACTTTTGAAATCCTTTTGAAATCTTTTGGAAACTTTGTGAAATTTTTTTCATCCTGCGAATTCCTTTAAAATATTTTGAAATATTTTGAAATATTTGTAAAATCGTTAAAATTTTGTCGAATTTTACATATCAGTCTCAAACATTTCAAGTTGTTTGAAGCCTTTAAGAATATTTGTAAAATATTTTAGAATTTTTGAAAAATTTTCTTCATTTTATTGAAGTCTGAACTTTTTTTAATCCTTAAAATCGTCTGAAGTCTTGAAATCTTTTTGAAATCATTAAAATCTTTTAGAAATCTTTGGAGATTTCTTTGAAATCTTTCTACAAATTTTTGTGGGATTTTTAAAATTATTTCTAAAATCATTAAAATGTTTAGAAGTCTTTGTGATTTTTTGAAAACTTTTTCAATGTTAAAAATATTCATAAAATATAATATTTTGCGAAATCCTTTGATATCTTTCGAAATACTATGGAATTTTTATAAAATCTTAAAAATATTCTATGGAGTCTTTATAAAATCGTAGAAATATTCCAAAATTTTTAGAAATATTTGTAAAATCGTAGACATTTTTTGAGATCATTATAATCTTTTTGAAATCATTCTTAAATCTTCTAGAAATGTTTTTATATTTTAAAACTTTTGAAAAGTTTGTGAAATTATTAAAATCTTTGGAACATTTTTGTGAATTTCTTTGAAATATTTGTAAAAGCATTGAAATTTTGTGAAATCTTGCATACCTGTTTGAAAAATTTCAAGTTTTTTGAAGCCTTTTAGAATATTTGTAAAATCTTTTAGAATCTTTGAAAAATTTTGTTCATTTTATTACAATCTGAATATTTTTAACATTTAAAAAAAATTATAAATTTTTTTAAAGATTTTAATGATTTTAAAAATATTTCAAATAATCCCACAAAAATTCGTAGAAAGATTTTAAAGAAATTCACAAAGGTTTCTAAAGATTTTTAGGGATTTCAAAAATTCAGTCTTTTGAAATCTTTTTCAAATTATTAAAATCTTTAGAAAACTTTGTGAATTTCTTTGAAATCTTCCTACACATTTTGTGTGATTTTTTTGAAATATTTGTAAAATCTTTAGAAGTTTTTGTAAATTTGTTTAAATGTTAAAAATATTCGTAAAATATTTTGCGAACTCTTTTGACATCTTTCGAAATACTATGGAATGTTTATAAAATCTTAGAAATATTCTGAATTATTTTGTAATATTTGTGAAATCGTGAAAATCTTTTGAGATCTTTATAATATTTTCAAATAATTATTAAATCTTTCGAGATTTTTTGAAATATTTGAAATCTTTTGAAAAGTTTGTGAAATTATTTAAATCTTTGGAAAATTTTTGTGAATTTCTTTGAAATCTTTGAAATGTTTTGAATGTTTTAAAATCCTGTGAATTCCTCTGAAATATTTTGAAATATTTGTGAAATCGTTGAAATGTTGGACTTTTCGAAAAATTTGGTTAATTTCTCTGAAATCTTAAAAAAAATTAAATCCTTAAAACTATTGTGAAGTCTTTTGAAATATTTTGAAATATTTGTGAAATCATTGAAATCTTTAGAAGTTTTCGTGGATTTTTTAGAAATTAAAAAAAATATTTCTTATATTTTTGTGAAATCTTCTGAGATCTTTCGAAATATTTTGAAATCTTTAAAACCTTTTGAAATATTTCTCAGATCTGTGTGTAGTTTTAAGCCTTTTGAAATATTTTGAAATATTTGGAAATAATTTTAAAATCATTGAAATATTTAGAAATCTATCCGAAAACCTTATGAATTTCTTTAAAATTTGTCTACAAATTTTAATTAAATTTTTTGAAATATTTCAAAGATCATTAAAATCTTTGTAATTTTTTTTTAAATGTTAAAAATTTTCATAACATATTTTGCGAAATATTCGTGCATATGTCAAAATATTTAAAATCTTTTGAAATGTTTGTGAAGTTATTAAAATTTTTTGAATTTCTTTGATATTTTTGAAAATTTTAAAATCCGTGAAATCTTTTGAAACTGTTTAAAATATTTGTCAGATCTTTTCCAATTTTCAAAAAATTTGTTTAATTTCTTTGAAATCTTAAAAAAATTAATTCCTTAAAATCTTCTGAAGGTTTTAAAAATATTTTTTAATCATTGAAGTCCTTAGAAATATTTTTGAATTTCTTTTAAGTCTTTCTACAAATTTTAATGCAATTTTCTGAAATATTTCTAAAATAAAATAATAATTTTTTTAATTGTTAAAAATGTCCGTAACATTGTTGCGAAATCTGATAAAGTCTTTATAATATTCTAAATTATTTTGAAATATTTGTAAAATCATAGAAATATTCCGAGACTTTTCGAAAAATTCGAAATCGTTTCAAAAGTTTGTAAAATTATTCAAATCTTTGGAAAGTTTTTGTGAATTTATTAGCAATCTTCGAAACTTTGTGAAATTGTTTAAATCCGGTGAATACTTTTGAAATTTTTTGAAATATTTGTGAAATTGTTGAAATCTTGTCAAGTCTTGAAAACCGTTCTGAAATATTCAGAAATCTTTCCAAAACTTTTGAAATATTTGTCAGATTTATTAGAATTTTCAAAAAAAAATTTAATTTTCTTGAAATCTTATAAAAGTTAAATCCTTAAAATCTTTGTTGAATCTTTCAAAGTCTTTTGAAATCTTTCGAAATAATTTTGAAATCTTTGTGAATTTTTTTGATATCTTTCTACAAATTTTAATGAAATTTTTCGAAAAATTTGAGAAATCATAGAAATCTTTAGAATTTTTTGTAAATTTCTTCAAGATTTAAACAAATGTTCCTTCTGAGATCTCTCGAAATTCTTTGAAATATTTTGAATTATTTTGAAATATTTGTGAAGTCGTTAAACTATTTTGAGGTCTTAAAAATCTGTTTGAAATCTTTATGAAATCTTTCGAGATTTTTTGAAATATTTGTAATCTTTTGAAACATTTTTGAAACCTTTGAAATTGTTGTGAATTTCTTTAAAATCTTTAAAACTTTGTGAAATTTTTTAAATTCGAAGAATTCTTTTGAAATATTTGTGAAGTCTTGTGAAATCTTCACAACAAATTTAAATCATTGAAATATTCTGAAATCTTTTAAAAGCTTTTTAAAAATTTGTCAGATATTTTGGAATTTTCAAAAATATCGTTAATTTATTAAAAATCTTTGAATTTTTTTTCCTTAAAATCTTTGTGAGATTTCTGAAATCTTTGACGAGTTTTTGAAATCCATGGAAATATTTTGAAATTTTTATGTATTTCTTTGAAATATTTTAAATTATTCTCAAATTTTTGCGAAAAGTTTGAAATATTTGTGATTTTCTTTAAAATCTTTAAAACTTTGTGAAATTTTAAAATTTTTGTGAATTCTTTTGAAGTATTTGTGAAATCTTCAAAGCAAATTTAAATCATTGAAATCATTTTTGAAATCCTTAGAAATCTTTTGAAATTTTGTTGCATTTCTTCGAAATCTTTTAAATTATTCTCAAATTTTTGCGAAATGTTGGAAATATTTTCTTTGCAACATTTGTGAAATCATAGAAATTTTTCTAAAGTTTTTGTGAATTTCTTTAAAATGTTTAAATTATTTTTCGTATCCTGGTAAAAGTTAAAAAATATAAAATTCTGAAATCTTTGCGAAATCTTCTGAAATATTGTAAAACTTTTTAGAGTATTTTCAAATCTTTTCAAATCTTGGAAATCTTGGTAAAATTCTTTGAAATCTTTATAAAAATATCAAGTTCTTGATAATTATTTATCTTTGTGAAACCCTTGGAGTTTTTTAAAATCTTTGTGAATTTGTTTGAAATCTTTTCAAATTTTAGTAACTTTCTTGGAAACCTTTGAAATTTTTTAAACTCTATAAAATCTTTTTGAAATCTTTTGAAATCTTTTAAAATCTCTGAAATCTGCAGAGATATTTCAAAATATTTTTGAAATTATTGAAATATTTCTGAAATTTCTGCGTATTTTTTTTAAATGTTTCTAATTATTTTCAAATCTGCGAAAATGTTGAAATTTTAAAAGTCGACTACTCAACCCCGCAATTGATAAAAATTAAATAATTTTTTATTAAGGAAATAAGATGAATACAATTCTAGGATTAACAATTTAAAAAATAATATTATTGAGAATCATTAAAAACTTAATCATAAAAATAATAAAGAATAAAATTTCAATAGAATTGACTGGATTAAAAAAAAAGTAAACCTTCAATTTGTTCAAAAATAGTCCTGGAAAATCTGAAATTTGGAAACCGGACTTTATTAACCCTGACCATTTTATACTTACTTTCCAACATTTTTCACACCAACCTTAGACAAAATATGTTTTGCTCGCCCCCCTAGATCCATAATTTACTTTCAGAAGTGTCTCAACAATTTTATTGTTTATTTTTTTCTAGAAATAATGATCGTATTTATTTCTAGAGTAAAATATTTATTCTTTCGAAAGTTAGAGGTTATTAGACGTTTATAAAAAGACAGCCCTAATGTAGAAAATCAAATTCAGATTTTTACGCTTTGATCGACGATTATTTTCAAATTCGAAAATTCGTTAAATTAAGTTGAAACCTAAAAATCTGGATTCTCAGAATTCTTGAATTCTTGAATGTTTGCTAGTTTAAAACTTAGTGTCAATAATTAGTATTTCAGCTCTCCTTATTATTTAGTGAAACACTGAACACAGACAGAAAAACAGGACAAATTTCTAACACCACAGCGAAAAATGAGTTATTTTTCAGAATTTTTTTAGCAATAGATAATTTAGTATTACTTTTTGATATAGAGTGCATCTGGAATGGTTTTTTAGAGGTTATGTTTGCAGATAAGTTCTGCGATGCGATGCCTGCAATTGCAATATCCAAAAAAAAACTTACCAACACGATTTGTTCTTGGCACACTTTTCACGTATCACTCTAGTATTGCAATGTATTATACACAAAAGCACAGTGCAAAATAGGGATAAAAAATGGGTGAAATTGGAGGATTTTGAACATGTATTTCTTGCAGGTGCACGAAGCGTTTCGGTGGGTGATGTCTCGGAACGAGTTGGGTTGAGGGAACGACTCAAGTGCAAAAGTTTCAGATGGTATTTGGAAAATATCTATCCTGAATCGCCGATGCCTCTGGATTATTATTATCTGGGCGATGTGAAGAATGTGGAAACGCGAAATTGTCTGGACACAATGGGAAGAAGAACGGGAGAAAATGTTGGCATCAGTTACTGTCATGGACTTGGCGGCAATCAGGTTAGTAAATTAATGCAATTTAAAACTGCTCAGGGATGAAGCTGTGGATTAAGCATTTTTTAAATTTAATTTTTTCTCCAAAAAAATATCTTTTAAAATATTTTTTTTTTTAAATTGAATTTTAAAATTGTTTAATTATGTAGCTCCATCTAGTCTGAAAAGACGTTCAGAATTACGGTTATTTTAGAAGATCTTTTTTCGATAAAAAAATGTATTTAAAAAATGTTTAAATATAAATTAATATAAATAATATAATAATGATAATAAATAATATAAATATATATTAAATAAGAAAAGTCTGAAAAGAGGTTAAGAATTTCTGTTTAAAAAAATCTTTTTTCAGATAAAAATTTAATTTGAATAATGTTTAATTATATAGCTCCATCCAGTCTAAAAAGTTCTTTAGAATTTCTACTAAGAAAATCTTTTTCCAGAAAAAAATTTAATATAAAATTTTTTAATTATATAGCTTAATCTAGTCTGAAAAGAGGTTAAGATTTTCTGTTATTTTAGTCGATCTTTTTTCCAACAAAAATTAATTAAAACTTTTTAAAATCATATAGATTCATGTAAAAAAATCTTTTTCAGAAAACCATTTAATTTTCAAAATTTTTAATTATTTAGCTTAACCTAGTCTGAAAAGAGTTTTTGTTATTTTAGAAAATCTTTTTTCCAAAAAAGATTAATTTAAAAAAGGTAAAAAAACGTTAAGAATGTCTGTTATTTTAGAACTTTTTTTCAGAGAAAAATCTAATTCTCAAGATTTTTAATTTTATAGCATAATCTAGTCTGAAAAACGTTCAGAGTTTTTGTTATTTTAGAAGATTTTTCTTCCACAAAAGATTAATTTAGAAAGGTTTAATTATATAACCTCCATCTAGTCTAAAAAGACGTTCAGAATTTCTGTTATTTTAGAACTTTTTTTCAGAAAAAAAATTAATTTGAAAAGTTTTTAATTATATAGCTTAATCTAATTTGAAAAGTCATTAAGAATTTTTTTTATTTTATAAGATCTTTCTTTCAAAAAAGTTTAATTTAAAAAAGGTTTAATTATATAACCTCCATCTAGTCTAAAAAGACGTTCAGAATTTTTGTTATTTTAGAACTTTTTTCAGAAAAAAATTTCATTCTCCAGATTTTTAATTATATAGCTTAATCTTGTCTGAAAAGACTTGAAGAGTTTTTGGTATTTTAGAAGATCTTTCTTTGAAAAATGATTAATTTAAAAAAGGTTTAATTATATAACCTCCATCTAGTCTAAAAAGACGTTCAGAATATCTGTTATTTTAGAACTTTTTTGCAGAAAAAAATTAATTTTTAAAGTTTTTAATTGTATAGCTTAATTTTATTTGAAAAGTCGTTAAAACTTTTTGTTATTTTAGAACTTTTTTTCAGAAAAAAAATTAATTTTCAAAATTTTTAATGATATAGCTTAATGTAGTCTGAAAAGACATTAAGAATTTTTGATATTTTAGACGATCTTTTTTCCAAAAAAGATTAATTTAAAAAAGATTTAATTATACAGCTCCATGTAGTCTAAATATACGTTAAGAATTTCTGTTCCTTTAGAAGATCTTTTTTTCAGAAAAAAATTTAATTTAAAAAATGTTTTATTATATAGCTCCATCAAATCTGAAAAGTTGTTCAGAATTTTTGGTAAGAAAAACTTTTTCCAGAAAAAAATTTTAATAAAAAAATTATTAATTATAGCTTAATCTAGCCTGAAAAGACGTTAAATATTTCTGTTATTTCAAACGGTTTTTGTTCCAAAAAAAGAATAATTTAAAAAACGTTTAATTATATAGCTCCATCTAGTCTAAAAAGGCGTTAAGAATTTCTGTTATTTTAGAAGATCTCTTTTCCAACAAAAATTAATTCAATTTTTTAAAAATTATATAGCTTCATGTTGTCTAAAAAGACGTTACGAATTTCTGGTAAGGAAATTTTTTTCCAGACAAAAATTTAATTTTCAACATTTTTAATTATTTAGCTGCGTTTAATTATTTAGCTTAATCTAGTCTGAAAAGACGTTAAGAATTTCTGTTATTTTAGAAGATCTTTTTTCCAAAAAAAGATTAATTAAAAAAAAATTTTAATTATATAGCTTAATCTAGTCTGGAAACACGTTAAGAATTTCTGTTATTTTAGAAGACCTTTTTTCAATAAAAAAAATGTATTAAAAAAATGTTGGAATATAAATAAATTTTATTAAATAGCTCCATCAGATCTGAAAAGATGTTCAGAATTTCTGGTAAGAAAATCTTTTTAAAATTTGTTTTTAATATATGGTTCTATCTAGCCTGGGAATACGTTAAGAATTTCTCTTAAGAAGTTCTTTTTTCATAAAAATTGCAATTTTAAAAATGTTTAATTATATAGCTCTATGTAGTCTGAAAAGACGTTAAGAGTTTTTGTTATTTTAGAAGATCTTTGTCCAAGAAAGATTAATTTAAAGAAGGTTTAATTATGCAGCTCCATCTAGTCTAAAAAGACGTTAAGAATTTTTGTCAATTTCTGTCAAAATTTTTAATTATGCAGCTTAATTTAGTCTGAAAAGACGTTAAGAGTTTTTGTTATTCTAGAAGATATTTTTCCAAAAAAGATTAATTTAAAAAAGGTTTAATTATATAACCTCCATCTAGTCTAAAAAGACGTTAAGAATTTCTGTTCCTTTAGAAGATCTTTTTTCAGAAAAAAATTTAATTAATAAAATGTTTTATTATATAGCTCCATCAAATCTGAAAAGATGTTCAGAATTTCTGGTAAGAAAATTAAAAAAAAAAAGTTCAATTATATAGCTTCATGTTGTCTGAAAAGATTTTTAGAATTTCTGTTATCCTACAAGATCCTATTAAATTAAAAAAAAAGTAAGTAAAGTAAAGGTAAGAAAATCTTCTTTCAGAAAAAAATTTAATTTTAAATATTTTTAATTATATAGCTTAATTAAGTCTGTAAATACGTTAAGAAGTTCTTCTTTCAGAAAAATATGCAATTTAAAAAATATTCATGTATATAGCTCCATGTAGTCTGAAAAGACGTTAAAAATTTCTCTTATTTTAGAAGATCTTTTTTCAATAAAAAAATCATCACGTAGCTTAATTTAGTCTGAAAAGACGTTAAGACTTTTTGTTATTTTAGAATGTCCTTTTTCCATCAAAAAATAATTCAATATTTTTTAAATTATATAGCTTCATGTAGCGTAAAAAGATATTCAGAATTTCTGGTAAGAAAATCTTTTTTCAGAAAAAAATTTAGTTTTCAAACATTTTAATTACGTACCTTAATCTACTCTGAATAGACGTTAAGACTTTCTGTTATTTTAGAAAATCCTTTTTCCAACAAAAATTAATTTAATTTTTTAAATTATGTAGCTCCATCTAGTCTGAAAAGAGGTTAAGAATTTCTGGTAAGAATTTTTTTTTTTCATAAAAGAAATGCAATTTTCAAAATGCTTAATTATATAGCTTCATCTAGTGTGAAAAGACTTGAAGAATTTCTCTTATTTTAGAAGATCTTTTTCAAATAAAAAAAAATTATTTAAAAATGTTAAAATATAAATAAATATAAATAAATATATTAAAAATAAATATAATATAAACAAAGTCTGAAAAAAGGTTCAGAATTTCTGTTAAGAAGATCTTTTTCAGAAAAAATGCAATTTAATTTTTTTTGTATTATATAGCTCCATCTAGTCTGAAAAGAGGTTAAGAATTTCTGCTAAAAAAAATCTTTTTTCAGATAAAAATTTGATTTGAAAATTTATTAATTATATAGCTTAATCTATTCTGAAAAGACGTTACGAAATTCTGTTATTTTAGAATGTCTCCATTTAGTGTAAAAAGACGTTAAGAATTTCTGCCTTAAAATTATTTACATCGATTGATAATTTCTAGGAATATTTTCAAATACCCTATAATAT
>JAAAKG020015149.1:0-20696 GCA_010014905.2 Druon quercuslanigerum | reverse complement strand
TAGCGTCTCTTCCGCACCACATTCTTTAAAGATTATCTCGTTGCTCACTTTGTCCATCAGAGTTTTCCCGCATATTACGCGCAAGAATCTCGTGTCAATCCCGTTAATTTTACTCTTATCTTTTTCTTGAGAGGTCCATGTCTCGCTGCAGTATAGTACGGTCGGTAGAAATATAAAATTATGTATTGCCCTTTTAGCCTTATTTGATATATTTTTACTTCTGATAAGGGAGCCTGTTCTACCGATAACCTTCTTACCTTATCTATCTTCCCGTCCCTAGTAACTAGACTACCAAGGTATACGAATTTATCAATTATAATTGTCCTTATTCCAATTTGATTTAAAAAATCTTAAAAGCAAAAAATAAATCTCAGTTTCAATTAATTAGTAAATAGTGAAATTAATTCCACATTTAGTTGGAATCTTGAAATAAAATAGAAAACTCACCTTCAGGACGCAATTGCTATTCACTAAAAGGTTCCCAGGTTTGATGTCTCTATGAAGGATTCTGGCGGAGTGAAGGTATTTCAGACCTAAAACATAAAAATAAGCAAAGATTAGATACAATTATGATTATGCTATTGTTTCAAATACTTTAAAGGTTGAGGAATTAATATTTTTAAATTCGAAAAAAAATCGAATGAAATTCATGTTTTGTTTCCTGCTATCAAAAAAATTCTGGATATCGAAACTCAATGAAACAGAATTGTACAATGATAAGTATTCAAATAGTTAATAGATCTACACTTTTAAGCTGCAGATACACT
Organism: Druon quercuslanigerum; assembly: GCA_010014905.2. Lineage (NCBI taxonomy): Eukaryota > Metazoa > Arthropoda > Insecta > Hymenoptera > Cynipidae > Druon > Druon quercuslanigerum. The sequence continues at coordinate 19,929 of JAAAKG020015149.1, read as the reverse complement.
CAAAACCAAACTTTTTATGTTAGCTCATTCGAACTCTTCGAATTTTTATTCAAATAATTTCAGATCAATTAATTTTAAAGCAGTGCATTTATTACTAGACAATTTTAGGAAGAAAAATCTAAAATTAGATAATATATATTGAACCATTAAAAAATATATACAAATTGTTAAAAATTAAAAATCTGTAATTAAAAAATATAAGAATTTAACAATTTAGAATTGAGCAATATATTCTTAATTTGATTTAAATTTGTACCAATTTTCGACTAGGTAAGATTTTTCAGTCAAGTGAGAAAAAAAAGTTCAACAAAAAAACAAGTATAATATTATTGTTTAACTGAAATAGTTGCATTTAAAGTTTAAAAAATACATTTTTTAACAGAAAATAAATACGAATTTTTAAACAAAGAGATACATTTTTATTCAAAATAATGAATTTAAAGAATACGACATTTAACAAAGTGGTCCTTAAAAAAAAGTTGAATCCTCAAACAAAGATGATTCATTTTCAATCAAAAAAAGATTTAAGTTGAATTTTTAATCAAAATATTCATTTTCGACCAAAAAGGATGAGTTTTTAACATAATTGTTGAACTTGCTAACTTTTCCCTGACCAATAATATTAAAAAGCAGAATTTTAATCTTGTATCATTTTAAACATATTATCTTACATAAACGAAATAAAACAATTAAACATTTAATCTAAAAATGTCCATTTGATTATCCAAAAGAGTTATTTAAAATGCCTTTTATAGAAATTCGTAGACTTTTACTTGGTCAAATAATTCCCGCACCTTTCTCTGTCATAATGACCGCATATACCCTACGATATAAATTTTTCGAGAGCAGAAAATCCCAAATATTTTCATATAAAAAATAAAAAGGTATTTTGGCCAAAGTTGAGTCGAAAATCCTGCTTAGTTCGCTTTTCTATTCTTTTTTCCTTCTTTCTTCTTTATTTTCCTTTCTCTTCGCTTATGAAGTTGAATAGAGCATGCATCAATGTCACTCATACAGAACGACCCCATGAAACTGTGCGTGTGGAACACGCGTGCAGCATTTGGGGTGCTAAGGTTGAATAGGAAACGGATTATCCCTGCCCTGTGCCAATATACCAACCCATACACCCCATTTCGTTTTTATTTTTCAACCCGCGGATTCACCCCCTCCCCCTCATCCCACTCCCCCACCAATCCTACCACTTGCGTTGAGTTCGGGGTGGCGACGAATACTCGACTCGACAGACTCGCTCCACCTAAACGAGAGATAATCTCCCGTGAATAATGACTGAAGGATAGGAGCGTTGAATTTCGCGTAGGAGGAGAATCGAAACGAAAACTCTTCATAGTTCTAAAAAGTCGGTTTAACATCGACTCCAAAAAAATTAATGTCATTAATCAAAGTCCAAGAAAGGTTCATGGTTTTTGTTTCAATTCATTTATTGAGGGAAATGTAGAGAAAAAGAAGGGTGTAATAGAAGCTTTTATAGCCTGAATATAAAAATTTCAGAGTAACACTTTTTTTAAAATTTTAATTTATTTATTTATTTATTTCTAACAAACACATGACTTTTATTCTATAGAAGACGAATTTTCAAAAAAAAAAAAAGAGTACTATTCAATAAAAAACAGTTAAAATTTCATACAAAAAAAATGTTAACGATTCTCAACTTTCAACTTTCAATCGAAAAAGAAGAATTTTGTGAATATAAAAAAATAGTTGAGTCTTTAACCAAATGGTTTGAATTTTGAAATAAGAAACTTAAATCTCAACCAAAAATAGTTACTACTTGCCATAATAGTTACATTTTAAAGAAAATAATAAATTTGTTCACAAAATAGTTATTTGAACAAATTTTAACACAAGAGTTACATTTTGAACCAAAAAAGATAAATCTGTAACAAAATACTTTTTTTTTAACACAATAGTTGAATTATTAATCTAAAAAGGTGATTCATAACAAAAAATTTATCAGCTGATATTTCAAGCAAAAAAAGATGAAACTTCTACTAAAAGAGAGGACTCTTCAAACAAAAAGGACGATTTTTCAATCAAGAAAGAAAGAAATTAATTTAAATTGTTGAACTCTCAACCGAAAAGAAGCTTGTTCTGTTAAACCGTTGTATTATTCAACAAAAATAAAAAAGATCAATTTTCATACAAACGGAACAGTTCAATTTTTCTTGTCGAGTACCGTTATAAACGTTGTTGTTATCAAATTTATCACTACATTTTCTACGTAAATTTGTGTGGGGACTTAAAATCCTTTTCTTTCGGATACTGAAATTTAGAGTTTCTGAGACAGCTATTCGGAAGGTTCGAAAGGAGTCCATGGAACCGAAGAAAGCAAAATGGGACATAAAATTGTCAACTCTGACGTATCCCGATGTTTTCATTTACTTCCTCGTGATTTCTCCCCTTTTCTTTTTATTTCCACCCAATTGCACTTTTATGCTCTTTTCCAAATACACACTACATACACTAAAACGAATGCGTTCGATTGAATTTTCTTTACGCCTAGAAAAAGAATATTCAAATTTGTATATTTGAAAAAAATGATAAACTGTTTGATTAAATAATTTGTATATTAGTCTTTTTTAATTTGGGACCTAACGACCTTTATCAAATCAATATTTGTGAATTTCGATTTCAGCCCAGGGGCTAGAAAATTATTCATTAAAATATTAATAATACTTAAATTAAATTGAGTGTCAGGGTGATTTCGGCAGTCCTAAAATTACACGTTCTTTACAATCTCATTTTGATGTATTATTTATTATAATTATCTTTCAACTCAGTCACTCTTTAGTATTTAATATCGAACATCTTAGTGGCTTAAGTGGTTGACGACCGAGGCGCAAATAATTTATCATCCTCTGTAAAGCTCTTTGTTTATAAGTAGAGGTCGTTATCGTCGTGGCTCGTTTTAAAATTACACACGAGGTTAATGCATTCTGTCTTCTTGGTAGGTCATTTACCTAAAATTTACGTGATACGAATTGGCAAATTAAATTTAGCGCCTAGGAAACTCAAATATATAATTTTCCATTTTATATAATAATTTTTGCATAATACATCAGTAGTGTGCCACTTTACGTTAGGATCATATTCAAAACTGTAGAAGAAATTGATCGTCACGTTGGACATTGATGAAATGCATTTATCAGTATTCTAGACATTATACAGCTTCTCATTCACCTATCCAAAATTTATTGTAAAAGCTAAATAATAAATTAATTAATTTCTTATTCATTAATAATATACAATAAACTAGAATCTTGAAAAAATCAGATAATTTCTACAAGAGGCACTTTAAATGTCTGTTGAGGATAATAAAATTTAAATGTTTAAATAATAATTTGAAATTTTATTAGAGATTCTTGTCTAAATATTTTTGGCCAGGGAAAAGGAAAAGTTAGGGAATTTTGAATATAAATTTTTTCGAACAGCCTGATATAATATTCTTTTTAGTAATTTATTTACCTTGTATATATATTTCATTTATTACCGTCACTACTTCCTAAAGATTATCTTTATAGTGAAATATTTTATTAACTGTTTTGTTAGAAATTCGTCGCTGGGTTGCAAAATGACTATTTTTTTAAATTCTTCTTATTGGTTTAAAATCCATCTCTTTTATCAGAAATTTTATCTTTTTTGAATGCAAAAACAACTGCTTGCTTGAAAATTAATCTTCTTTCGTTGAAGATTATAAATTTTTTTTTTAAAAGTCGTCTTGGGTTGAATTCAACTGTTTTTGATTAAAAATTAAAATAATAAGTGAAAAATAGTGCAAATAGTATCACAAATTTAAACTTATGCATCATCTGAATTTAGAAGTGTATAGTCCGAAAACAAAAAGAGTACAATGCACAATTAACTTTACTTATTAAGCAAATTTTTCTAACCAGTTTTTTAACCAAATATTTTAAAAGTATTAAAAATTATAAAAATTCTTATTTATTGATCGTAGCCTTCAAAATCTTTTCCCTGCTCCTCTCTAAATTCCCTATACTCCTCTATACTCTAAGAATTATTCAAATCAAATTTAAAGTAGATGTGGTGCTAGTTCAATTACTGTTTAGATGAAATTTATTGAAAAAAAATATTTTTGGTAGAAAATATTAATCAGTTTTGACTGAGAAATTATCCATTTGCTTGGAAATTCGTCCATTTTAATTCAGTTCTACTGTTTCTTATTAAAAATTAAAAACTATTTTTGGTTAAAATATCAAATCAATCAATATTAAATCAAATCAATTAATATCAAATTAAGGTTGAACTACTTTCTTAAAAAATTCGTTTCTATAAATTAATTTTTTTTAATTAAAAAATTAACTTTTATTGAAAATTTAACTGATTGGTTGAAAATTAAGTTTTTTGCTGAAAGTCCATATGCTCGATGTAAAAATTTAACTGGTTTGTAAAAGAAAATTTCGTTGAAAATTGATCCTTTTTAGTTTAAAAATTCAAATATTTAGTTAAAAACTTTTACAAATTAAAAACAATATAAACTAAAAATTAACCACTTAAAACGTGGACTAGATGCGACGCTAGTTCTTTACTACTATTAAGTTGCAATTTATAATAACAACATTTCAGAAAATAAGTCTTTTTGGTAGAAAATTGATCTTCTTGGCTCAAATTTAAACTATTTGGCCAACCATTTAAATATTTTGTTGAAAATCTGTCTTTTCGGATAAAAAATTAACCTTTTGATGAAAAGTAAACTATTTAGTTAAAAATTTATGTATTTTGTTGAGAATAACCTTTTTTTGAAAAATCATATTTTTGGTTGAAAATTTAAATATCTGGTTAAAAATGCATAGGTTTGGTTGACAATTACTCTGCTTTGATAGATGATTAACCTATTTTTCTTTAAAATCCATCCTTTTTGGTTTAATTAAATGTTTTTTTATTTACAATTAAAATCTTTTCTTGATTAAAATATGAACTATTACATTTTTCGTTGAAGACTAAACGACTTTTTTAAAAGTTGAACAACATTCTTAATTCAAAAGAAACAATCAGATTGTACGCCCCCCTCTAATAATATAACTTTATTTTTGGACATCCCCTAAATAAATTCAAGGGCAAATTTACTCGGTAAAAATTATGTACGATAGGAGAATAAAAATCTTGAAACAATGAGAAAAAGAGAAAAACCTATAGAAATTTAAATCCCGGTATATTGCATACGTGAGCGAGATGAGACGACGAGTATGAAAACTTGTTTAGCATTGTAATCTCGTTGGTCCTTGAAAGTGAACCTCGGTAAATAATCAAGTAATCCTCTTACGCATGAAGGCAGAAGACATTTTAGTCGTCAGGCACCTCGTAAATATTTTATTTTACTTACAAACCTTTTTATAAGGTAGGAATAAGTCAGGTGAGTGGGTGTGAAGACTTGCGTAAGAAAAAGACGCAAGAATACAGTCAAGGCCTTTTTTTAAACATACTAAATATGTTTTTCCTTGCACTTGGCGCTTTTTCTCAGTTCTCATTTGTAAGGATTGGCTGACTGTAAATAGGACTTAACTCCTTCCAAGTAGTATGAATAGAGCTTTCACGTCCAAGCTAACGGTTTAGAACACGTGCCTTCACTTCTGATTCGAATATACGGCAAATATTTTCAGATATTTTTAATAAAACCAAAGATTGAAATTTGTGAAATATATTTTTTTAATTAAAGGAACTCTCTTTGTTAGTGACTGCATCAGGATGGCCGAAAAAATTGATTCTCAAAATTGCCTGACTTTTCCCTGACCATTTTTTCATTTTTCCTGACCATCACTATACAAACAGCAGCATTTTTAACCTATAATCTTTTATAGATAAAATAAAACCATTTTACATGATCAAAACAGTGGAATTTTAACAAAAAATGTACTTTTTAACCAAATAGTTAATTTTCAACAATATAGTTTCCAATCAACTGATTGAATCTTTTAGAAGACAGTATACTTAACTTTTTAATAAAATAAAAAATGTTCAAGAAAATAGTGGATTTTTAACTAAAAATTTGAATACTCAACCCAAAAAATTAATTTATTAACTCAAAAAAAAAAGAATTATCAACAAAAAAGGCGGATTCTCAAAAAAAAATTTATGGTTGATAGTACATAGGTAAATAGTTGAATTATGATCTGATAAATACCAATTTTCAACAGAAAGTAAAAATTTTTTTCAGCAGACGTTCAAGCCAAAAGATAAATTGTCTGTAAGACAGTTGAACTTTCAATCCAAAAATACAAATTTTCAACCAAAAATTTAATTTTCAACCAAATTATTTTTTTTAATCTCATGAAAATACCTTGGAATCATTTAAAATCAATAAAAAATAAAGTATTATATTATTGGAATCAGTAGAAAATTCATTGGAATCCTTTGAAATACACTAAAATATTTAAAAACATTAAAATCTTTTCAAAGTCTTTGATATTTTAAAAACTTTTGAAAATAACTTGGGATCTTTTGAAACACCCTAAAATATTTAGAAATCCCTTGACATTTTTGAAAGATCATAGAAATTCCTTCGAATTTCTACAAAATACTCTAAAATACTTAACATCTGTTGACATATTTTGAAATCCATCCAAAAGTTTTAAAGGTCTTGAAAATTTCATGCAATTTTTTAAAACATCCTAAAAGCTTTTAACATTTTTTGGAATTACTTAAAATGATAGAAATCCATTTAAAATACCCTGAGATATTTCAAATCCTTCAAAATATTTTGAAACACCTTCAAATTTATTAGAGCCCTTGAAAAATTCTTTGAGTTAAAAAAAATTCCTTAAAATCTTCTACATTCTTTGAAATCTTTGCAAATGATTGAAATAAATTTAAAATCCATCCAAATGTTAAAATATTTTGTAAAATATATTTTTTAATTCCTTTAAAACAATTTTTTAATCTATTGAAATAACTCAAAACCTTTAGAAATTCCTTCAACCTATTTTGAAATCACTTGAAACTTTTTAAAGCTCTTGAAAATTCCTTGGAAGTAATTAAAGTACTCTCAAATCTTTTATATCCTTTTGAATCACTTAAAATTATTAAAGTCTATTAAAAATTCATCGGAATCATTTAAAATATTTATATTTTCTCTAAGTACTTGAATCTGTTGCTCTTGGTGGTTCCGAACCCACCTTAAACTGTAGGTTCCCTTCCCACCACCAAGTAAGTGTGTGGGAGGTGTGTAACGGATAGGGAAGAAGGTGCAAGAAAAATGTATACCCTTAGGGGACAGATTAGAAGCTTCCATCCAGTATTTTTTGCCAGATTGACAAGTCCATCCTCTTTTTTAACTCTGCCAATTTTGCGAAATGACTAGACATAGACGTAGCCTTTTAAACCTTGAAATATTTCAAAAGAATTCGAAAAAAATCAGAAATAGGTATATCTTAATTAAATAGCTGTTAACCCATAGGTTAATTTATTGAATGAAAAGTGAATAAAGTGATATTTATTAATTTAAAACAGTGACTATAGTGACTTTATCTTAAAAAAGTGACAGTCCTGATTATTTTTCACAGTTACTTAAAGTGCTTCTTATAGAAATTCCCTGACTTTCGCCATTTTTTTGTTTTAAAAATCCCTGACTTTCCCCTGATTTCCCTGACCTGCAGCAACCCTAATTAGAAAGCTTCTCAAAGAAAAAAGAAAACCTGAAATATGGCATATGGGAGCCTAGTGAAATGAAAAATATAATTTGTGGAGCAATATCTTCGGTAAATGGCAGTAAAATATAATAGGTGTGATAGAAAGTGAGAATAGAGGCAAGAAGAGGCAAGAGATGCAAGAAGCTATACCACCAACCGACCGGATGACGGGGTCTGGGGTCACGGATGGGCGGTGGTTGGACTGGTTTGGGCCCAGCAAGGCAAGAAGAGGAACTCTAGTCCGGACTTAGCGTGCCTCATATACCGGGTGTCCATTTTTTACTCCCACCACAATTAAAAAAATAAAACTCAAAAAAGGAAAATTTTATTTTTTATCATTCTTCAATTTCACAAAAAAAAATAAATTAAAAAAAAAACGAAATGTAGAATTTCCCTCTAAAATAACTGAATTTTCAACTCAAAAATAGAAACTTCCAAGCAAAAATGGAATAACAGAATGTTCCTCGTATTTCTATCTAAGGTGCATTGCAGTGCATGTAAATTCAATTTAGAAAGGGGAAATATTTCTTAAAAGATGTAAGAACTTCTGCGGTGAAGTGCAGAATCCAGAGCGGTAAAAGATTAGACTGAGAGTTGTTTTTATTTGAAACCGATAAACGGAGGATCTCGGAGTTTCCAACCTCCCCTGATAATTTCCTTCAAGCTCTATAGAGTATAGTTTTCATCCCTTTTTCATTTACTTGCAGAAAGAAAACGAGAAGAGGCATCATAAAAGAATCCACTGGCTGTTTTTCCTATACTATTTTATTTTTCCTATACTATCTTCCTATCACGTTGAATTTTTCTTCCAGACTTTTTAGCAATGATAACCAGTAGAGAAAAGACAATTCACTTGCTGTCGCAAGATCCAGCATTCCTTTTTCTACTCTTATTCTGCAAGTTTTCTCCGAAGCAATTTCAAGATTAGGCAGAACAAATTTCAGACAAATCTAGACTTATTATATTTCAAAATAACGAAGAAAGCTAATAAAAACTATTCAATTGGTCTAGGTGATAAGAGTAAAATTAATTGTCTTTGGAGTTATTTGAATACTAACCGTCAATCGTAGTCCGTCCACGTCTCTGGATTTTTATTTCCTAACATTAAAAATATGAACATTTTAAAAATCGAGTTTTAAACATTGAAATATTTTGCATTAAAAATGTATCATTTCAAACTATTTCACATTGAGGCTAATACGTCAAATGAAATGAAGAAAAATTGTACTTTTAAAATTTATAAATAAAAGCTTTTAACACAATTAGTTTATATTAATAGTTTTTGAAATTAAAAACTTTTTTGAAACAGAAGCTCTCAGAATTGAAAAATTACACACTAATATTTTAAAAATTTGACAGATTTATTATCAAGGAGTTAAGATTTATCATTTTAAAATAAAAGCCTGTAAAATTTAATAATTTAAAATGAAAACATTTTTATGCAGAGGCTCACAAAATGGACAAGTTTCACCCTAAAATTTGAAAAGTTGGACAATTTCATTAGAAAGGAGATAAAAAGGTATCATTTATAATTCAAATAGTTCAATATTCAACAATAATTTTACTTTGAATTAAAGAACCTCGAAATTAAATGATTTCCGATTTAAATTTCGAAAACAGGAAAATTTCAAAACATTAAAAATCACGTCACTGGCATTTTCACCATACGAAAAAATAATAATTTAATATGAAATATTAAAAATGAAAAAAAAAACTTCTGCTACGGAACGTTGAAAGATAAACTTCATTTAAAACTAGAAAAACTTTGAAGGTTAATTATCCTACAAACTTTGAAAATTACATAATTTCTAAATGCAAACTTTAAAAATTAACGAATTTATACTTAAAGCATTTAAAATGTAACATTACCGAATTTCGTTCAAAAATGGACGGATTCTTAAATTAGGAATAATTTGAGCAGAATGACGGAATAAATAATAGATCATAACAGTTAATTCAATATTAGTCTGATAACTGAATGAAACTACAGTACTATAATTATTATTTGAATATTTTTTCATTCATGAAAGGTGTAAGAGAAAGCAAATTTGATAAAGGTAAAAGTTTAAAGTGAAGTTTCTCGAGAACAAGGCTTTTAGATGAGAGAACTGCGAACATCTGTCCCAACCGAAGAAACAGTGATCGCATTATCTGTGACAGAAAATTAATGCAAATCTCATAAAACGCCCCATCTCTAAGAGACTTTCCTGTACTTATTGTTTTCGTCATCTTAAAGTTACCTTCGCATTGCTTAACGTCTGCAACGTTCCGTTCCGAATTTTGAGTTGAAAATTCAGATTTACATACTTCATTCCAAATTTTATTATTTCATTTATTTTTTGTCTCAGTGATAAAGAGTATGTTAAAAATAGATAAACAATGTCGAAAGATTGTAAAAGTACTTTTTAAAACTGTAGACAAAAAGAATTTCGTAGTCTATTAAGACGTTAATTAATTCGTAAAACTTTCCCCTCTCCGTCTACCACTCCCCTTTTTAATCCAAGCCTGTCCTATCCGGTCATATCTTATCATCTTTTCCAACTCAGTCAACCCACTCGTTCGTTACTCCTCACCCAACCACTCCCTACCACGTTCTGCTATCTCCTACTATCACTGCCCCCTATTCTATACTCCCTCCAATTCTATACTCACTTCTCCTACTTCTTCTACTCTTACCTCCCATCTTACATCACTTAGCCATCCATAACTCACCTTACTTTTCTTCTCATCACTTCCCCAAAATTCCTACTAATCCCCACTACTTCTCCTATATTCCCTCACCGTATTTATCCCCCCCCCCCTAATGCATCTCATTATTTCTCTTATTTTACCACCCAACTCCACCTTCCCTACTGCCCCTCACATCACGATTTACGCTCCCCTGGCTTCTTCTCAAACCCTCCTCTATTTCCCCTATGATTACTATTCATACTCACCCTTCCTTTTTTTCCAATCGAAAAGTACTCTACTTCGTCTTTTCCACGTCCCCTCGTCTAATTTCCCTTACTCCCTCCCACCATCCTATTATCAATCTCGTTATTTCCCCTCCCCCTTACATATTTCCTTACCGCATACTTCACTCCAATATTAGCATTCATAAGCCCTACCCCAAACCTTACCTCTCCTTATCTCTTTGATTACGTACAGACCCTACTAACCCAACTAACCTAACTCACCAACCTATTGTTGCTCCCCCTACGTCTCCAATCACTTCTCCTACTCCTTTTGCCTTTTCTTCCCATCACCCCTCACTTACTTGACTTCTTATTTCCCTTATCATCGCATTTCTGCCTTCCCCTTCTCTCCTTCCCTCGTGCCCACGTTTCGTTTCCCTTAGTCCCTCGCACCCTCATACAATCAATCTGATTATTTCCCCTCCCCATCACTTCTCATCATACCATACCCCTATTTCACCTCCACATCACTTCCCCGCCTATCATTTTATCATTCTATCTATCCACTTCACATATTCCCTCACCACCTACTTCCTCTCTCATAACCTGGTATTCATAAGCCCTCCAAACCCTTCATAATCCCTACAATCAGTCTCCCTACTTCTCCATCCCTAATATCCCCCACCACCACCCTACTTCCCCCCTTCCACTGCTACATTCCCGTAAATTCCCCTCCTGAGGGAAAAAAAGGTCGACGAAAGGACACCCGACCGAAAGTATAAGAGTTACTGCGTGAGATTACGAAAATGTAAAAAAAAACAACACTTCCTTTATTATCTAAAAATAAATGAGGAAACAAAATACCCATATTTTTACTTTGTTTCGCACATGAACAGTACATAAAGTCAGATGGCAGACGGAAGAAAAATCCAACGAAAGGTTTTGCTTAATCAACGCCATGCAAATGTAAACAGGAACTTTAAAGTAGACTCTACGAAGTATTCATAAAGTTCTCGCTTTTGCAAAACGAGAGGCGAAAAAAGAAACAAGAGAGAGGATGATGGATTAGAAAAAATTGAAAGAGTAAAAGAGTAAAAGAGGCAAAGTGGGAAAATCTTAATAAGGGTAGACTGAAGCGAAAAATTATTATTCAAGGGATCGTCTTCATCAGGCCGCATAATAACTCCGCGACCACGAAACTTCGCTTCCACTTCTTCGCCGCATTTCTGTCCCCTGACTCGTTCCTACTTTCTCGAACATCCTCAGTTGAGGGCTGTCAGGGGTTGAAACATTGGAACTTTTCAGCCACCCCCCTGCCTCGGTCGCATACATATATCTCGTAATAACTCGCAGAAACAACGAGAGCTGTCGCGGCAAATTATCCCCCCAGTACATAGGAGCAAACGACGCGCAACCGGAAACAAAATGCGACGACAAATGATGAATTAACGCTTGCTTCTACGTGTCATTTCGCTGCATCGTGCGTCTCAAAGTACTATTTTTCCACAAATATTCCGAAGGAATAAAATTTTTCATCAAAAGCTTTATACTCATTACAGATACAGAACGTTAACAAGTAGGGCCGCGTGAATGATCTATGTTCACCGAAAAAAATGTTAACCAGAAATTAGGATTAAAACAATCAGAATTCTGATTAATTTAACCCAAGAAAATAGTAAGGGTATATTCAACCAGAATTCTGGTTGACTTATCCAGACATTTTTTTAAGTGTTGGATTTGGAGGAACATGATTTAACAAACGCGTTGAGGGTGCTCCTCTAACACACAAATCCAGTTTACGGAAATTCAACAAAAAAGTTGAGTTTTAAAAATAAAACGTCAAATGCTTTAGAAAGGATTTGATTTTAAAATCCGAAAAGATGATTTATGAAATAAATAATAGAGTTTTAAACAAAAAATTTAATTAATTGTAGACCAAAAAGTTGCATTTGCAACCACGTATTTCAACGTTCAAGCAAAAGGGACGAATTTTTAACCAAATACTTGAATTTTCAACCTACAAACATGAACTTAAAAAAAAAGAGTTATTAACAAAAATCTTAAGTTTTAAACCACAAACAAATTTAACTAAATTGCTAAATTTGAAAGTAAAAATGACTTATTTCAGACAAAATAACAGTTGAATTGTCAACCCAAAAAAATGTATTAGCAACCAATAGGATTAATTTTTTGTTAAAAAAGACAGCTTTTCAACAAAATACATGACTTTTCAAACAAACGATTGAATTTCTTACTAAAATGATCAATTTTGAACAAAAAATGGAGTAATTTTTTTCAGTTGCAAAAATTAAACTTCTATCAACAAAAACAACGTATTTTCAACAAAAAAGTTACAGTTTCAACCAAATAGATGGATGTTCAACAAAGAAAATGAATTTTTTACAAAGCAGTTCAGTCAAAAAGGATTAATTTTTAACCCAAAAAACGCATTTTGAACAAAACTGTTTAATTAACTTTGAGTTAGCTTTAAGTTCTTAGTTACTGAGTCAGTTAACATTTAAACAAAAAAGACTACTTTTCTACTAAAAGATTAATTTTCAATCCAAGAGAACGAATTTTCTATTAAAAAAGAACGAATTATGAATCAAACATGTTTTTTTGTAAATAAAAAAACCCAGAGTTGTGATGAATTTTGCTCATTGAAAGAAACACTCTTTTTTTTAGTCTTTGATTTGATTAGGCATTTTTTTTTAAACCTCAAAAATAACACAATATTGACTAAATTGATTAATTTTCAAAAACTCACGGTTGTGCTGAATTTTTGCGCGAAAAAAGAAACACTTTTTCTCTCCAGTCTAATTTCAAATGACGGGACATTTGAAAGAAATCTCAAAAACCAATACCAACGCCATTGTCAAATTCTCAAAAATCAGCTTAAGCTTCGCTAGATAACCCCTCTTTCTAACAAAAAAAAAACCCAAGTGTAAAAAAAAGTTTTTTAATTTAAAACTTAAAAAATCTCTGTTGTTCCTATACATGTTAAAAAAGTTCAGTCACAAAAGATTTGCAGGTAATGAAATTGATTTCAAACAGAAGTTTCGAAATCGGAATAGATTACCCGATGTTTGACAATGTTAATATTTTAACAGCCATAGATAATTTCGCCATACTGGGTAATGGATTTCAAGTTCTCTCTTGGTCTAAATCGTATTTTAATTATCTTGTCAGCAAATATATTTAACTCTCAATTAAAATTTAACTAATTTACTTCACTGGAAATATCGAGTTCTATAAATACAACAGCAAGTGCCGTATAGCATACCTAACGCGAATTTATAAATTTATAAATTTTTATCAGCACACTATTTGTAATTCTCGTTAAAACTTTTAATATTTGTTCAAGAATCTGCAATTTGTTTTTTTTCACAAATCACATACATCAGTGTCTCAGTGTATAACAATTTTGCACTTTAATTGCGGTAAATATTTGAAACCGACCCTTAGTCGTCTCCTCTTTTTTATTCGCCACTCGAGTCGAGACACGCAGAGTAAATGCATATTTTCTGTCAGTCCCCCAACAGATTCTACCAAACAGAAGGAAAATATAAAAAAAAGTACAAGCAGAATAAAAGAGGTTTTTACAATTTCATTTTCAATTTATTTGATAATAATATAATATAACAATATAATATAAAAAGTGCTCGCACTTTTCCCTGATTAATTTTTCATTTCCTCTGACCATTAATATTTAAATAAAATTCTTATCTAGTAACACTTTTATTACAAAATCGTTTATAAATGGAATAAAACACATTATTTTTTAAATTTATATACTTTTTGTTGATTATTCTCAGGCCTACCATAGCGCAATTTCGATTCACAAGAATTTATAATAATTTAAGTTATATACAAAAGTATTCAAATAAATGCAAACAATACTATTGATTTTAGAAAAATTTCATTGAATATAGACGAATCTAAGGAAAATGAGAAGCATTTCGTAAAATTCAAATAAATTGAAAGCAATTCCAACACATCAAAAAATGATTGAATGCAGTAAGTTTGCAACGAGCTTAGAAAAAATCAGGGGGATTCAAAAGCATTTTATGAAATGCCTAAGAATAAAATTTAAGGCGAGTTAAGATGAATTAAATAAAAATGAAAAAAAAATTAATTGAATTGAGTAAAATTGAATGAAATTAGAAGAACTCAAGTGATCTATGAGTGAGATCCCGTAAAATTCTTTTGACGAAATTGCCTGAAATACTGAAAAATTTATTACAACACCTTCAGATCTTTTAATCCCATAAAATCATTAAAATACGGAAATCTTATCAAATATCTTAGATTTTTTTTAAATACTTAAAACCTTCTAATCCTGTAAAACCGGACCGAAGAAAACCTTCTGATACTCTCAAAAATTATTTACAACCGCAAGCAAATTTGTTCAAATCCTTTAAAATCATTAAAATCCTTGGAAACCTGTTGAAATTGTTAAGATCTCTTAAAACTTAAAAATGCCTTGGAATCTTTTAAAATACTCAAAATATAGGGGAAGATCACTAAGAATTCAGAGTAATTCCATACGAATAAAAAATATAATTAAAAATAATCTTCTTGCGTATAAATTGTTCGGAATCCATTCAAATATTTTTTAAATTATGTAAAATTTTATTAAATTTTCTGTTTCTTGAATTGCTAGAAAATTCATCAAATGCAAATTTTTTCAAATCCCTTAGAATCATTAAAATCTTTGAAAACCCCTGGAAAATATTTTAATCTCTTGAAAATGCTTAGGAGTCTTTGAAAATATCGTAAAATACTTCAAATCTATTGAAATCGCTTAAACTTCTTTAAGTCTCCTAAAAAATCCCTGGAATTTTTAAACATGCCACCCAACATTTAAAATCCTTTGAAATATATTGAAATGTCTTGAAACTTTATAAATCTCTTAAAAATTGCTTGGAACTTTTTAAACTACCATACAGTATGTTTAAAATCCCTTTAAATTATTATTGAAATCAATTGGAAATTCCTTGGAATTTTGTTAAATATCCTAAAATCTTAACAACCCTTTAAATACATTCTGTGAAATCCTTTAAAATATGGTGAAATTCCGTGAAATTAGATTTAATCTGATATTTTTCTTAAAGTCCTGGACATTTTATTAAAATACCTTATCTCATGAAAATCTTAAAAATCATTCAAAACTAGTCATAACTGATCCAATTTAAATCTCTTGAAATCGCCTTGGAATCTTTAAAAATACTCTGCAATTATTCAATTCGCTTAAAAGTCCTTGAAACTTTTTCAAGCTTTTCAAATTTGTTTGAAAGTTTTAAAATTATTCTAAAATCTTTCAAATCCTTTGCAATATACTTAAAGTATTGAAATCTACTGATAAAAAGTATAATTAAAGTTGAAACTTCTATATTAGCTAAATTAAGAAACAAATCAGTAGCAATAAAAACACGACAATATACTTGACAATTTTCACCTTTTGCAGAATGTGAAATATTTTAGAGACGATAAAGTAGGGTATTTAAATAAACTATCATTTTTCTGATAAAATATTGCGTACAGATTTCAGGAAGGAAAACTTTCAGTAAAATATTGGATGGCATTGATTATATTTCATACGAAGAGGCTTGAAAAGCATTTATTTCGAGATAAGAGAGCGCCCTTTTTTAAGCATTCTGAGAAACTTCCAACTTCAGCATTTAAACTATGGAGGTGATCATATGTGGTTAATTGTTTATCATTAATATTATAGCCACACTGTGTGCACCATAGCGATCAATGTACCTGATAAACGGAATACTCGTCCAAGGATAAGGAACTCGAATACCGTCACTTTCAAGGAGAAATTATTCTTTTGATAAAATCTGCCTGCAGGGAATTATTTATATTGGAGATGAAAAAACTAGAAAAATTCTAAATTAAATTAGAAAAACATCCAGGATATTTACAGCTCTCCCAGATTTCACAGTCTATATATATATATATATTCCATTTTTAAGAAAATAGTGGAATTTTGAACCAAAAAATATTGATTTTCATCAAAGCAAATTTAAAGCGAATTTTTAAATAAATATATAAATTTGTAACCATATCATTTAGTTAGAAAACTTTAAATATTAATTTTTAACAAAAAATTCAATAGTTAAATTCACGGTTCAAAAAAATTATTTTTATCAGCCAGAGAAACGACTTTTAGTTCTACCAAGACGATTAATTTTCAAACATTTTAATTTTGAACCAAAAAAGATATATATTCATCTAAGAATAGATTAGTTAAATTTTCCGTTAAATACAACAAAAATAAATTTTTAAACGATCACTTGAATTTTCGACCAAATACTTGTGTATATTTTCAATTAGGAAAGATGAATTTTCAACCAAAAAAGACAACTTTTATACCAAAACCTAAATTTTTAAATCAAAAGGATAAATTTTCTATCCAAAATGATGAATGTATAAGAAAGTAGAATTTTCAACAACAAAAAATATATTCGGAACTTAAACAAATAATAGTAAACTTTTTAATTGAAAAAATAGCTTTTAATTTAAAAGAACGAATTCTATGTCCAAAAAGAAGGATGTTCAACCAAATAGTTTTCCACCAAACAGAAATCCTTAACTAAAAGAGATGAATTCTGAATCTAAAATGTAATATTAGACTTTTCAATAAAAAAACTCACTTTCAACAAACAAACAAATAATTTTCGACAAAAAAATACTTTTTTACGTAAAGATACAATTTCAATCCAAAAGAATGAATTTTCTATCCAAAAAGAGCAATGTTCACCAGAAAGGTTTAAGGCCAAAAAAGATGACGTTTTAACAAAATAGTTGAAATTTTAACAAAATGATGAAATTTTTTAATAAAACCTTAAAAGTAAACCCCTTCCAAATTAAGCTTTTCAATCGTAAAAAATAATATGCAAAAAAACTTAGAAGCTTAAAGAATTTTAACTGCTAAAAGTTTCGCAAAAAATCCAAATTTAGAATGTTTAAAATGTTTCTAAATAATGAGAATCGCACTAAAAGAAACAATTTCAAAACGAAACTCAAAAAAGGTACGATTTAAAATGTATGAACTTTTAATTTCCTTTACTTATATTTTGCAATCGATAATATCTCAAGTTATGTTATACTTTTCGTATTTCCTGTAGGTTCGTGAAATCGAGATTCGTGACAATGTCTTTTTAAACGCGGAAATACACCTCTAAGGTGAAGGAACAATTTCTTCGGTCAGTTTCTCGTGACGGAAATGCAAATGGTTTTTGAAGTCATGCGATTCGTGCAGACTTGCATATATTATGTGCAATATTGAGAGAAAAACGATGTTTCGCGTGTGAGAATTTACAGTCAATACGAATTGTTAAATGAATTCCATTACCATAAACATTGTTCAGTGAAACAGAAAAATCAATGAAAACCGTTATGCTGTAAGTAAACATTATTTTTAAATATGTTATTAATTTTCCACAATTTCTTGAAATCGTTCATTTATTTTATGGTAGATTGAACACAATATTGAGAATAAACATTTTTCACAGACGGTATTATTAATTCAATATTTTCATTTTTGAAGCACACTTTTCGTTCTTTTAAAATATAATTTTCCTTTCATTAAAAACGTCAAAAAACGAATAATGCATGGTGAAAATGGATATTTAAATGTGGATGTTCAAAGGGTAAGATGGTACACCTAACATGCAAATATTCATGCCAAACATTTACTATATTTTTTCATTTTAGTTGAACATTTTGGATGTTAGAGAGTAACATCTCACTTTTTAAGATCTACAGATGCTAATTTTGAACATCTAGATGTTGCGTTTGAACATACATTTTTCTCCGTGTGAGAGCTTTCCTGCATAATTCTATATTTAGAAAATGAGACTAAAAATTAAATTTTAAACATTTCAATCGGCCTTTGTTCAATTTTCAACTTCTCAATTTTATGTTTTGCATGAATCAAAAGTATGTTGTCGTTTGAAAATGTACATTTCTGAAAACTGATACGTAATAATGATAAATTTAATATATAAAGTCATTATCGCAATAAGGGTTTAAGAAAAAAATGTTTCATTTTGAACACCGGAGACTTCACAGCCAAAAATATTCTCAAACTAGCAAAAATAGGGGAATAAATTCTTTTATATAACAGAAGTATGTTCTCCTCGCTTTCTGAGCGTGGTATGGGGCAGCAAAGTAGGGCGTTGTTGGTTACAAGGTACTTTATCGTCCTAGGACGATAAAGGGCACTTTATTGTCCGCGAGAAATATGCGGGCGTGCGCGTTCGTTAGTGCGACCCACGTGCATTGTTCTGCGCACTACTTGTCCCTTTAAACTAACCTAAAATCTGAGATGTAATATCATGAGAAAAATCGGAAAGCACACTATTATTACATAAAATATCGTGTGTGCCTAAGCAGCTAAGTCTTTTTACGGTCTCGCGTGTTTGCAAACACTGACGCTCGGTTGTAAAAAAAACTAGTTCCCTGCCTTTGTACACAATATACTATTAAATAAAAATAATGTATACAATATAAAATTGAATACGAAACATTTAGGATTTCAACACTAAACATATTAAATTCTCAATAAAATTGTTGCCTTTGCAACTAAAAAATATTGATTTTAGACCAAAAGAGATGAATTTACAACTAAAGAGTTGAGTTTTCATTTTTCAAAGTAAAAAGTCGAGTGTTTTAGAAAACCAGAAAATATTAATTTTCAACTATGAATATGATTTTACAACCAAATTGTTCACAAACAAAAAAAAATAATGTAAGACCAAACAGTTGCAATTAAAACCAAATAATTTAACTTTCAAGCGAAAGAAAGGAGTTTTTAGAAAACTAGTTTATTTTTAACCCACAAAAATGAATTTTTAACCAAATGGTTGAATTTTTTAACCAAAAAAGATTAAATTCCAACCACAAACAGTTTCATTTTTGTAAATATGTAGCTAGATCTTCAAATAAAAAAGATGAGTTTTTTAGAAGACCGTTCATTTGTTAACCAAGACGAATTTTCAGCAAAGAACTTTTCTACAAAATAAAATCAATTTTCAGCCAAGAACTTTTCTACAAAATAAAATTAATTTTCAACAAAAACATTTTATTTTTGTATAAAAAAGATTACTTTTTCGTACAAAAAATACGACTTTGACAAAATGATTGAATTTTTTAAAAATCTATAAAATTTTCAAGCAAATAATTTCATTTATAATCAAATAGTTGAACTTGCAAGTAAAAGAATGGATCATAAACAAAATATACGAATTTTTAACCATATATTATAATTTTCAACTAAATAGTGGAATTAATTTTAGATGTTAATTTTGTTTGTCTACTGGTCTATATCAATATTTTTAAAATATTGATAAATCTTAAGATTG